>JAECUM010039669.1:0-47543 GCA_016617855.1 Megalonaias nervosa | reverse complement strand
CACACACACATACACACAATGCATTTATATTTTCAAAAATTGTTTTTGGAGAGGTTAATTACTTTGTTTTGATTTATCTTGCTGTTGGATCAATTTGTTTTCTGTTCTTTTATAGCTTTTCATCTACCTTTGGGGATTGAATTGAATATGTAGAAACGGCTAAAACAGATGAATATTTATAATTATAAATTATGGGACCACGGTGAAAATTGATATCTTAGCTCTGCTGGTTAATGGCGATACTGCGATTTATTCGTTGTCGAGAATTCTTATTTACTTCGTCTCCTTTCGTCCTCTCCTGAATCTTTTCTTTAAATTCTGTTCTGTCAGTTTGTTTTAAATGTGCTTTAAACAAAAAATGTTGCAGCCATTTGTTTCCATGACAGCTTCTCATGAAATGATGGTAAACTAAGTCAATGTTTGCTAACTTAAACATCTATGATTTGTAGGGACCTTGGTCACGAAAATATAATACGTTACTATCGAGCGTCCTGGAAGAAGGAAGGCCGCTTTGTGCACTGGGTAATTGCTTTGGAACTGTGCAGTAGCTCATTAAAAGACAAGATCATTGGCACAGAAGTCAATAATCCCAGTAAAACGCGGCCTGGTTCATCAGAACAGTTAGAATCCATGCGATGGATGGCGAATTACTCGCTTCAACTGTTTCAAGGTCTTCACTACATCCACAGCAGAGGATATGTGCATCGTGATCTGAAGATGGAAAATGTCCTGGGAAGAAAAAAATAGTTACTACACTTACTTACATTCAACTTCTTCCAAAGTGTCAGTGAGACACTCATTGAATGTCATACAAATGACTTGTGTGAACGATCTCATAAACATACCTGGAGTGAAAGCTTGCCAGACTCCTATACAGTTTTCGGTATACTTTTATCACCAGTTTAAATACTTGTAAGAAATTATGTGGATATTTTCATAAATGATTATTGAAGACTGACGTTTTCTTCTAAATTATATTTTTGTATTACCCTGATTCGTACCTCACAAACAAATGCCGTACAAATCAGCAGGGACGCACAGCGATCGATTATATATTCTCCTTAGCTTAATACTGTCCTTGTCATACAATCGGAGACCGAACTCCAGAAATGTCTTCTAAAGTCATCAACTATTTTGGTTCTTCTAATTTTTTCATGATTGATCGATTGATTAAGGAATAGACTGTTACATTTTACTAGATTATATCATTAATATTTGTAATTATTGCACTGCCAAAAAGATTTTTATTTTTCACTCCTTTGTTGATATAATAGTTGAAAATAAAATCTTTAAATGAATTTACAGTTGAGTTTTGTCATCCATAACATATTCAGCAAAAAAGATTTAATGCACCGAAAGTACTCATTTATATGTCTGATGCAACTGCAAACTGCACAGGCCCAGAGCTGCGATTGCATAATACGATGGCAGATCTACATGTTGGTGTATGCAGTATTTTAGGAGTAATCAAAAGAACGACAACATATACTCCGGTCTTTTGGCGCATTATACGACGCCAGGTATAGGTCTATATTGTTTACCGTTGCACCGACATGCAAGCGAATGTATATGATAATACGTTTTCTTTTATATCATTTTTTCCGTCTATCTGTTTCACAAAACAGGTGGATAGCTCGCTATATGTGCATAGCTTGAAAATTATTATTATTATTATTATTATTATTATTATTATTATTAATTCCAGCTCACCGAAGGAGATGTGGTTAAGCTATCCGATGTCGGTATGGCAAAACGAATCAGATATATTGCATCACGAAAGGTTGGAACCCCAGCATACATGGCGCCAGAGGTACTTCTTGAAACTCATAAATACGATCACAAAGCTGATATCTATAGTCTTGCCATCATCCTTGGGAAATGTGGTATGGTATAGATGTCGTGGATGAAATTGCACCCAAAATATTTTACTCAATCGAACAGTCGGTCAACCAAGGGCTCCGACCAAGTTTGAACATGAAGGAAAAACTGCCCGAAGAATGGGCAAGATTAATTACCCAGTCCTGGGATTTGACCTCAAAGAACAGACCCGAAGCAATGGAGCACTGTAGGTTCTTTGAAAATTTCTTCGCAAACAATCCCAGAAAGAGGAAGGCATAGAATGGCGACGCAGAGAGAAGTACATGGGTTGTTCAAATATAGCACATGGACTGGGAAATGTTGTTTTCCTTTTTACATGTATTCAATATTATCTTCACGTTTCAGTTCCGTTCCATGTAAAAAATTATGTTGGCATCAGTAATATATTAAAACGTGTTAAATTTTTCGATGATGTATTCCCGTTAAGAAAAGGGTTTTAGTATACATTATATGTATTAATACTCATTGCATGTACCGTATATACTCGCTTGTAAGTGCAGCCCAGCTGAAAGCTGCACAGACCATGATCCGTCGATGCATCAAGTCTATATTCATTGCATAATGATTAGACTTATGGAGCAAGGAGCCATTTTTTTTGTTACTGATTAAGACTTATGGAGCCATTTCTTACTTACCTTGCAGACATTTTGTAGAGATTTAGTATTCATGACCTACTTTAAACGTCAGTTGTTATTCTGGAATCATTTACATTGATAGACACATATCGCGACTATTCGTTATTCAGTGATGAGAATATTATCATAGAGATCGGTAACAAGTTAATTCCACAATGGAATGAGGCATTTGGAAGTAATCATCATGAATTTTTACCTATGCCAATACAATGTTTCTTTATTGTGATTCCTAAAGGATAGAAAAGTCGCGGTGGGACAGTGGTGACGGTGCTGAACTTAATGAGTGTTGCTTTGAATCACACGAGATGATCAACAAGTGTTAGCTACGGTAATGTGTCTTCAGCAGTGTCCTTTGCTGCAATTGCCTCGTACTAAATAGCCTACTTGTGTTGATATGCCCTAATATACCAATCTAAACCAATCCTAAAGGACACGTTTCTTTTAGCTGTGCATTTGTCAAGGCGAAAGGAAGCTTATATCAATTCTTGCAAATAACTACTGTCAATGGTAGTAGTTTCATCGCGAAGACAATGTATTTCAATTAAATAATATTACTGTTGTTACGTATCGGCTCGTTTAAAGTAACAAAAAGAAAAGAGTGACTACAACAAGCTTTGTAGATTTTAACAAAAATAATTTATTTCCCTAGAAAACACGGTGAAAAGGTAAAAATATGAAACAAGGCTTACGATTTACGAAGAAGATCCAAAACTTTGTCCTAAAATTGTGAAAAACACATAAGTCCTGTGAATAAACAGTTCTAAATTGAAGTCCGAATCTCAATTCCGTTCCAAGATGGCGGATGATGACGTCAGACGAAGGTTTTACACAAGTGTCCAGAATTTTCACTGTGAATCACAATTTGTATTGTTCAGTTCCAATTTAGAATTAATTTCAGCAAATGTCTTTGTCCAAAGGCAGTTGTGTAGTTCTCCAGGGAAAATAATTATCATTTAGAAGGTAGATGAAGTGCAGCTATCATCAACAACAAAACACATGTCGTTCTACACAGACGTACGAACGAACAACTCTTTCCAGCATAAAAGAATACCTTCTTCTTAAGGTATTTAGAAACTCTGTAAGATGTTACGATGTGACTCTCTAAGATGTTAAAATATGACTCTCCTCTAGTTCGCAGGTACCTGAGTATTTAAAGGAAACTAATACGTCATTTCATGTACACGCATGAAGAAATCATGGAGATTTCGAAATATCGCCAAGGTAGTATAGAATGTCAACAAGTATTATTAGTAACGACCGTGGTCACAACCAATCATTTACATAGCTATTTCCGACTGTTTACTTAATATGACAAAACCGTCATGCAAAAGTTTATGTTCTAAATAAACACGATGCTTCTAACAAAATATCAGACCCTGCGAACATAGTCATCATCATAATAATAATTATATTTAATGATATAAAAAATGAAATAAAAATGAAATAGAAAGAATTAGAAAGAATTCAAATTTTAACACACATGTAATTTAACTACAGGGTCGTAATACTGTTTTGCCAATAATTTTGGCAAGTGCATGCTTACAAGTTTCATTTCAAGGCAGAAATACAAATCCGACAAATAGAGCTAAAACGGGTGGTACCATGCCTTACAGAACTTGTGATTTGTGAAGTAAGTGGGGATTTCTGCTTAATTTTCGTAGCTACCAGTCAAACGACGCTCAATAAACCTAACACCAGTTGGCCGTAGAGTCGTTAGATACTTAGCTCCAGTCTACGGTTAGAACTGATAGGTAATTAATCACGGATCAACCTTTACCTGCCATTATTTTGGACCAAACAACCAATCAGTCCCCAGTAAAAAGCAACCTTCCTAGACGAAAGGAAAGTTTGGACTGACTCATTATGATGTTTGTCGCCACCCCACCCAAGCCCTTATAGTGTACTCTCAGCCTTTAATCTGCATTGTATTTAATTCTTTTTTAAAATATACGACTATACAGTAAGTGGCCATAAGTATCTTCTAACATTAAACACTATCTGAAAATAATCAGCATTTCTAACAGTTTATTCTTTAATTAGCTTAGGATGAAGCTATGAAGCTGGAACGCTACTACAAAAAGTTTGACTACATGTGATAAGGTTTACATATGAGTTCTATAGCGATTGATCTACCCAGTGGAAGATTCCAGCTAAGCCGAATCTTCTTAAACATCCGCGATCGCGGGACATCCTCCCCTGCCCGTACCGGCTTCTTCTTCACCCTTAGCTCTTGTCCTGAGAACCTTGCGAGAGAAAATTTTTTTAAACCTTCGATTGTGGAGAGAATCTCGCGAGCGAAAAGGCCCTCCACTCTTAAGGCTTATGATGGAAATTAGCGGGTTTTCACGGAACGGTGCAAAGTCAATAACATCATCTCTTTGAGTGTCTTAATCCCTAAAATGACCGACATTTAATTCTAGCTTTATGAGGAGAAACAGTTGGCCCCAACTACCTTCAAATCCTACCACCCAATGATATCTGACACATTGTGGCATCATGGAAGACGTGGTATCGGTCATGCTAAAGATTTATCGGACATTTAAGCAGTTTGATCCGAATTGTCCAAAATCCTTGTTGAAGGAGAAAGTAAATTATCTTTCTCGGATAATACTTACCCGATCACATTACTTAAAATCCCTCCCAACAACCCCGTCATGAAAGCAACCTTGTTGGCTTTATCGCTCAGCTTAAAACTATCGACACCTAGTTATTGCTCTTTGTCTATCTGCGATAGAAAGTAAAGACAAAGTTTCGTCTTTTTAGTAAGTCTGGACTCTGCAGGTAGCAGGCGTATATTCCCAACGTTAATGTGATCCGGAAGGTATTCTCGAAGAAATATAATTTACTTAAAAATCTGCTTTTTCATGGAAGATCAGCAAGCAGTTCTTTGACTCGTATATTCTGATATCTCCGCTGGCGCGTGACATTTTCTTTCTGCTAACGGGAAACCGCCGCTGTTCTAATAAGTAAATTCTGCATTCGCGACTTTTTCATGATCACATTTGTGGAAAAATATTATGATGCAACATTTTTACATGTCAACATTTTTGAAGAGTTTTTGTGAGGGGCTGGTAAACCATAGACCTTGCACTTCGGATTAAAGACATGAAAGGTGATATCAATATATCTAACTATCAGCGCATCTAATTCTTATTTTTATTTTCCGTATGGAACTCGCCCAGCAATGCCGCCAGCGAACTTGGTAAAAAGTTTGACTTAGAAAAAAACAACAAAATACCTCTGTCGAATGAATTGAGATTAATAGCTGTTAATTTTCCATCGAAATAAGGTTCTCTTTAACTAACTCCACGATTATCGTTTACTCCAACTTGGATAAATCGTAGATTATCATTCTGAAATCATCCTTTACTATTCTTTTCATATGCCTACATTAATTTAACAATACGAAATGGTCTTATAATTTTTCAGCATCTTTAGTTTTGTTGTCTGGGTTGTTATCAGAAGAAGAAAACAAAATCATACTACAAATCTTATGGCGCATCTAACTTTGTTCGGAATCATTGGTTTCTCTGTTGGTCAATTAATTAATCTATTGAGTGGGCACATCGGTTTTTGTTTTCTATACGAAATTGACTTTTGTAATAGTTTATACAAGGCTATTGATTTGTCACACACACACACACACACACACACATACACACACACACACACACATATATATATATATATATATATATATATATATATATGCAATAAACTGACAACGAACAGTGCAAAACTAGTATCTAACTAGCCTTATCGCTTTCTACTCTTAATGAGTCTTTTTCAAAGGCATATACAAAACATAGACAAGACAAACAAATAAAACACAAAAACCGTTGTGTTTGCAAAACTTTACATGGCTGTTTCTACAGGAATTAAACCTTTAATTTATTATGTTTCAACTAGTTTATTTCAACTAATGAAAAAAATAACAAAATATTTAAGAATATGAACCCATCCAAATAAATGTAAACATATGAACCTTCAAGATAAAAGGCTAAGATGTTATAATTCTGTAAAAGCCATATACTATATTAACAAATAAATGTATCCAGTATACATTCAGCAAAGCTCGGTCGTTACTTAAACATCACTTTTCTGTCCATTTGAGAAAACCGTCCCACTTTCACAGCGCCGATGTTTAGCACTCTGCAGTATTCCGCTACATATACAGCATCGTATATATGCCAGCTTTAAACTATCAGAACAACACATTTGAATGAAAACACTGTTAACAACATTTCATCAGAAAGTAATACATTTCTATTGCTATCAGTGTGACCGGGACATTGCCATGTATTTTCAACGTTCTTCAAGAGAAAACTCAACTTTAAAATCTAAATCAGATACGAAACTATGTATCTATGTCATTGAAAATATCATACAAAGAGAGTAATTCCAGAAAATTGTTTGATTCTGATTTGCTTAGAGTAAACATAGAAATTTAAACGTTTCTTGATTCTAAGCTTGAATTATAGAATTATGTTTACACAGTTTCAAGAAAATGGAGTCAGATCATTCCAGATCAGACTTTGATATATGAGTTAATCCAAGCCCTTTCTTAACGCCAATCATTGTATTCCTCTCGTTGTTGCCTTTAAATTGTGTCAACTAGTTAAAACCAGTTCCCTCTGAAAGAATATCCAACACTTCATGTAAAGTTTTGAATTCAGTAATCCTTTCATTTCCATCTCATGAGTCTGAAGAACTCCAACAACCTCCCACCCATGTTTGCCCATGTTGTCCATTACCGAAACCCAGCCTATAGGACAAGACTGACTAGACTCTTGCAGAACATCAAATCCATCTTCAACGTCATACCAAAAGTCTAACACTGTTCATTCATATAACTGAGCCAACTCATTCAACCTTGAAACTGGTTTCTCAAAAATCCAAGTGGTATTCTTTTGTACATTTGATGGGAATCCAGGTGTTGTTCCCGATGATGACATATCTGCTAGAATATTCACAAGTTTCCAACCTTTTCCTAAATGTTCTGTCAGAACATCACTCCAGTCACAGACACACTCCCATTTACTCTGTCTAAGAGATCTTCTAAATTTGGAGGTTATGGGTACACTCACAGATTTGTAGGTGTGACGCTCAAATTTTGAGTCATCGATGGGTATTTCATAAAAGATGTTAGCCCGAACATCTGCATTAAAAAGGAAAGCAACCACACTGAGAATAAATTGCATTTATGATTGAAATATATCTAGTAAATTCAGGCATATCTGCGTTTTAAACGTTGTTATGAGTAATTAGTTCCAGTGAGACAATTCAGTAGTGTCTACATTAGACAATAAAGTCCTATTCCATAACGTTTCTAGCTGGTTGTACATTTCTGATGGTGATAACATCTAGGATGGAATTATTCTGAACCAAGGTAACAACCATTAGTGCTAAATATTATGACATTACGGTATGGTCCACTATCTGATATATTACTAAGATTAGGTTTTCTATGTATGTATGTATGTATGTATGTATGTATGTATGTATGTATGTATGTATGTATGTGTAGGTGGGTAGGTGACTTGTTTGCTGGTTCCCTTGCTTGCTCGTTCTCATTTTAATTTGTATGGAAACAAAAATTTATACTACAACACAATTTTAAAAACTTCACTTTCGACTGCATAAAATATTTTAAAATATTGCTATATATATATATATATATATATATATATATATATATATATATATATATATATATATATATATATATATATATATAATATTGCGTAAGTGACAACTGTTTGTTATTACTCGTTATTCTGTAATGTTTTGCTTCTTATCTGTAGCTACAAATGTAATCACTTACTACTTTGATGGCTATTCGATCGTTCAGATATATGGACCCCTAATATACGACCACCCTTTTCGGCAACATCTTGTATCCTCTGCATTAAAGAGTTCAACGAAGCTGTAATCCCAAGTTTATCGTTGGTTTTTCGAAACAATGATTTTTCTATTTTTAGTTCATATTTTGAAATCTCCTCACATTTCTTGAAAACAGCATGGAAGCCAATTGTTTTCCTAGCAATTGATGTTTTCTCACGTGTTGATTCAGGCAGTTCAATGAGTGCTAATAACTTATAACCTTGTCTGTAAAATTCCATCAAGCGCTGCAAGAAGGCTTCGACGTCAATTGTTACCAAGGCTTTTTTCGGAGACAAAAATGTAACTTTGGTTTTGGTGTTTATATCAGCATTCAACTCGAGGTGATGATACACGATAGGTTAATTCTGCCCTGTGACCTTGGCCTTTTTTGTTGTCTCTTCTTTATACAGAGACTTGCTTGCCTGGTGAACTGCCCATTACAAAGATCAACACGTCTTCTTCATTTGTTCGAAAATAGTCACAGCAATCGGCTAAAGGAAGCGGTTTAATCCATGTGGGATTTTATGTTTGCTGAATCTGTTTGACTGTGGGTATGTTCTACGTACTGCTTTGTATAAATAGACAGGATGTTCGACTTATTTATCCACACGATACAATACATGATCTCTCCTGCACTAAAAGAATGAGAGCGCACTTTTGAAATCACTACGCATATTTAATAAATAGAAACCAATCGGTCTTGAGAGAATCGATTTCAATTCAGATAAAGTTTGTAAGTACACATTCTCGTAATTGACTATTGGCTCCTTTCATTCCCAGCCAGTAACTGTGTGGATGTTCGATATAAACAAAATTCGAAGGCGCCAAGTTATATCAATATATCCTATTCATGGGTGAATCGATTTTTAAGAGTCAAATGTGTCAAGCTTCAATATTCTGAGCATTGACTCCACAAATATTGGAAAAATATGCTTAATAAATTTTGGACCCAAATTTCTTCACTGTAAGGGGCCATCCAATTATTACGTACGCACCCAGGAGGGGGGCTGAAGTTTGTGTATGTGTGCGTATGGGGGAGGGGAGTAAGAGCAAGTAGTACGTACGCACATAATAACGTAAACTATACTATAGCCACTATGAATAAAACATATGTGCCTTAGCCAACAACAAATAATCTATATTATTGGAACACCTTCCCGTTTGTTTGTACCGATTTTAAAAACGTAAAGCATCAATGATCTAAAAAGGCATAAAACTTGCTCTTGACATTCATCGATTTTTGGGGGTCCCTAAATCTGTCAATTTATTGACGTTTCAAACCAAACAGAAGCTCTCGATGCAAACAAGCAGAGAGACTTCTCACTGTCTTTTTCTGTTTGCAGATTAGTCCATATCTTTGTTCTGCAAACATGTCGATGGAACATTCCTTTGACTTGTACTGTCCATCACTTTCAGACAGTGAGATTAAGAAAATACGTGCTCATTATGTGGCATTTATCATGCATCCCAAGAGAGCGTCAAACACTACATGAAGAGCGTATATGATAAAACTGATCTAGCAGCTTATGACATGCTGTTGATCGTAATGTTCTAACTATGAAACTATGAAGAAGTGGAGTACTAAGCAAAAGCGAATATATGCACGGGGAATGGGTAGACAAACGTATACCATGCAACTCGGTGGACCGAAATGACTTACTTTTTGTGTACATACAAAATGGATGACCCCTAATCATATTAACCATGAAATTCAAATTCACGACGAAAGTAAATCTTTACAACAGGATACTGACTACACATGTTCTGTCAAGTTTCATTTCACTGTTGTGTTGAAAAACGCAACTGAATTGTTTGATCAGCAAGGTAAATGTTTGATGTGTATTGGTTGTCATTAAGGATGATTCATGTATTCTATTGATCGATGATATCTTTGGATATGCTGCTTCAGTTAGTTTACCTCGTAGCCTAGAGCAATAAAAGTACACCAAAGTCGGTCTATTGAATTCTGAAAATATTTTCTATTCGTGATTAAATAGCAATAAACTTATATAAGAGTGATCGCGTTGACAAGTATCTTGCTTATGTGTATAGATTGAATTTTACTGATATCGACTTCCCAGTTGCAAAAAATCAAATACCAAAGTTTGAAAAGCAAAATAATAATATTTCAGTTAACGTATTTGGTCTTGACGAGCGTGAAAACGTTTGTCCAAGATATATTTCAGAAAAAGCCTCGCAATCGACAATAAACTTGCTGTTTTACAAAAATCATTACGTTTGGATCAAACACTTTAACAGACTTGTTGGTAGACATTATAACAAAGACAAAAATAAAAAGTATTTCTGTTATCGCTGTTTGCATAAGTATTCTGATAATGAAAAATTACAGAGGCATCTGCAGTATTGTAATGATGTACAACGAATAACAATGCATTCTAAAGATAATAATTTGTTACAATTTGTCAATCATAATCACAAACTAGAAATTTCTTTCGTGTTATATGTTGACTTTGAGTGTCTACTACAGCCTGTGCTTGGCGCAGAAAATAATCCTAATCAATCTAGTACGAGAAAACTTCAAAATCATATTCCATGTGAGGTAGCGTATAAGGTAGTATGTTGTAGTGATTCGAGTTTATCCAAGCCGATTAAATTATATCGTGGTAAGAATCCGGCTGTTTGGCTTCTCAAGCAGTTGATTGACGAAATTGATGATATATTTAAACGCTTAAAAAGAATTGTTCCAATGACAAAACTGACTGCTCAACAAATATCTGATCACGAACAAGCGGAATTTTGTCACATTTGTGAAAAAGCTTTTGACGTTGATAAAAAAGTACGTGACCATTGTCATCTAACAGGACAATATCGTGGGGCGGCTCATGATAAGTGTAATTTAAATTTTCACGCTCCGGATTTTATTCCAGTTGTTCTTCACAATTTCAGAGGATATGACAGTCATATTATAGTAGAAGCTTTTGATGATGATGAAATAAAGTCTCGTTTAAAACTTGATAATATGATCAAGTGCATTCCAAATAATTTTGAAAAGTATATGTCGGTTACACTAGGTAAGTTGCGTTTTATTGTCAGCCTGCAATTTATGGCGGCATCATTGGATGAGCTAGTGAAAGGTTGTAGCGACTTTTATAACCTTCGAGATTGTTTTGGAGATAAATTTAATCTACTGACAAAAAAAAGGAGTGTTTCCGTATGAGTATCACGACGATTGGAGCAAATTTGATGACATTTCTTTACCTGACAAGGACAAATTTTATTCGCAACTAAAAAATGAAAACATAACTGATAATGAATATAAGTACGCACAAGATATTTGGAAAGAATTTGATTGCAAGACGTTTGGTGATTATCATGATTTGTATTTGAAAACTGATGTATTATTGCTGGCGGACGTATTTGAAAGCTTTCGAAAAGTGAGTTAGAACAATTACGGACTTGATCCTTGCTGGTATTACTCTTCTCCTGGGTTATCTTGGGATGCTCTGTTAAACTTTAGTAAAGTAAAGTTAGAGTTACTAACAGACGTTGACATGTTTAACTTTATCGAGAAAGGTATTAGAGGTGGTATTAGCGTGATAACAAAAAAGTGTTCGAAAGCAAATAACAAATATATGAGCGAGTACGACCCTGATCTTCCACTGAAGTATATCATTTATCTAGATTGTAATAATTTGTATGGTCATTCTATGTCCGAATCAATGCCATTTTGTGGATTTCGTTGGATTACAACTGAGCAGTTTCTGGCGGAGACGGAAAAAAGGGTACCTGACGATGTCTCCTATTTCGTTGAAGGTGATCTAGACTATCCTGTTTCGTTACATGATTTACATAACGATTATCCGTTTTGTGTGGAATCAATGATAATAGACTATAGTTTGTTATCTTAAGAACAACAAGCAATAGCATCACCAAAACAAGATTCTAAGGTACAACAAAACTAGTCCCAAATTTACTTGACAAAAGAAATTATGTTTTGCATTACAAAGTTTTAAAACAAGCAATAGACGCTGGTCATGTGTTGAGGAAAGTTCATCGTGTGCTAAAATTTAATCCGTCGCCGTGGATGAGAGGTTATATTAGCTCAAATACTTCTAAGAGAGCTCTAGCGAAATCTGATTTCGAGAAAAACTTCTTTAAACTTATGAATAACTCCGTTTTTGGTAAGACCATGGAAAATATTAGAAGACGGGTAAACATCGAACTAGTTACTGATATCAACCGCCGAAACAAACTTGTGTCGGACGATGATTTTGTCAGCATAAAATTTTTTAATGAAAATCTTGTCGTAATACAGCGACGAAAAACAAATTTAAAACTAAATAAGCTGATTTATGTTGGAGCTTCTGTGTTAGATTTGTCAAAGTGGCTGATGTATGATTTCCATTACAAATTTGTCAAAAAGCAGTGGCTGTCAAGTAGATTGTTGTTTACTGATACTGACTCACTCGTTTATGAAATCGAATATGAGGACGTCTATCAGGATGTCTTTGATTACCCTCGCGACAGTAAATTTTATGATGACACAAATAGAAAGGTTATTGGTAAATTTAAGGATGAAATGAACTCGAACGTCATCAAATACTTTATTGGATTGCGAAGTAAAATGTATGCCGTGTTATTAGACAATAATAAATAACAAAAAAAAAAGCAAAAGGTTTGCCTCGCAATTTTGTTAAAATGTTTATGAGATTTGATGATTACAAGTGCGCTCTTGATGGCGGCGTTAGTTATATAAGAGCAATGGCTATTAGAACAAATCATCATAAACTTGAAACAGATGTTATTATCAAACGAGGGTTAAGTAATTTTGATGACAAACGTTATTGCGAAAACGGAGTAGATACGTTTGCACTTGGGTACCGTCGTGATGACAGATTTATACTTGATAATAGATCTGTACTTGACATTATATTTGATGACTAAGTCATTATGACTAGGGTATGAAATTTTATCTAAACTTTAGAAATAATGTTTGAAAATTTGACAGTGACAAATAGCATCAACAGTAAAATCAAATATCTAATGATAGACGGAAAACAGTTGACAGTTGAAATTAGCAATGAAATATCAGGAATATGTTTTAGTAATCGTGACAAGCTAAAACTTTTGCTCATCAAATCTGATAACAGCGAGTATTTCAACTATCTTGAAAATTTAAGTTGTGAGTTATCAAAGGGATATAATAACTTTCGTGATCCAATCAGTCAACAAAAGTATACTAAACTTACAATTGATCTCGATCGATCGAAAGTATAATTTCGTTGATAAAAAATATCCTCTTAACAAACTGCAAATAAAAGATTTATTCGAATGTCGTCGTTGTGTAAGCGGTAGAATAAAGTTTAGACTCTATTATCACGATGATGAAAATATTTCTAATATCTGTAGTTGAAACACTTATGATCGGCGATGAGGTCTAAACATTATAAATAATCTGACAAATAAAATTTTATCTAAACTTTAAAAATAATCCATGCAAAAAAAAAACTTAAGAATATGCCGACAACCTGATGGTGGTCCTTTAGCCAGAAACCTAATCAATGATAGAAACCTCGGAATGTAAAAATAACTGTTCTATCATTGGTCATAACCTAGCCCCTAGTCTAAAATGGGGTCTCTGAGCCAAAATCAATGATAGAAGCCTCGGAATGTGAAAGTAAATGTTCTATCACTGGCTATCACCTGGTCCCTAGTATGAAATAGGGTCCTTGAGCCAGAAACCTGGTATTCCCTTACTGCTATACTAAATAGATGAGCTTTAATCATATTAACCTTGAAATTCAAATTCACTACTAAAGTAAATCTTTACAACAGGATGCTGACGACACATGTTCTGTCAAGTTTCATTTCACTGTGTTGAAAAACGCAACTGAATTGTTTGATCAGCAAGGTAAATGTTTGATGTGTGTATTGGTTGCCATTAAGGATCATTCGTGTATTCTATTGAACGATGATATCTTTTGACATGCTTCTTCAATTAGTTTACCTGGTAGCCTAGAGCAATAACAAGTACACAAAAGCCGGCCTGTTGAATTCTGAAAATATTTTCTATTCGTGATTAAATAGCAATAAACTTATATAAGAGTTTGTACTATATTTATTTATTTACAGTTTATCTTACACCGAACTATTGTAAAATTAAATGATTTTCTTCGCCATCAGTTTACATTTTTGCGAATATCCTTCACATTTTTATCTCAGGGCAATCCAAAGGTTGACATTGTATGGCAATATTTTCTTCCCGAAGAAAATTCATTGATTCTAAGTATTGTGTGCACTCCTTATGATCAATAATTACAGGCATCTTTAAATGTCGCTGGTCCTTATTCTAAGAATACTAACATCTGTTCCTTGAGACGTTTTCATGACGAAATCTTTTCTTCTCATATACGCCCCAGGAAAAAAGAACCAAATTAAAAGAAGAGAAGGTACAATAGAGATAATTACATGCAATTCAAAATTATTACCCCGTAAGCAAAATTCTATGAAATAACGAGTGGTCAGTTATCAAGATATAAAATCCAGTACTTTTAGGAGAAATTATTCTAGGTGGGGTGCAAGAACTCCAAAAGTCGTAACTAGATTATATGATTTATAAGCGGAATGCAAGTCGCCTGACGAGTGGCAATACACAAGAAGAGTATAAATCAAAAATGGCAGGTAAGCTCAGCTTAAGAATCTAAAATCCAGGTATCTAATTTTACGATCCAAGTTAATTATATATATATATATATATATATATATATATATATATATATATATATATATATATATATATATATATATACTATATATATATATACAGAGAGAGAGAGAGAGAGAGAGAGGAGTTACTGTGCGGTTCATTATCAAGGAAATTTTCACCAAGAGGAAGGCTAGATTTTAATTAAGCAACGCTGGCTTTTCATTTACAGAAATTCGTATGTGCTATTCTTCTAATAAATAAGGTATAGTAGATAATGAATTCATTACATTATATTACTGGAGTGTATAGGGTGTTATCACCGTTTTTAACCCCATATATATACTTCGCCTTTGGCTCAGGGCATCTTAAAATCAGGAGTGTCCTGAAATGTCACTCCTTCACCGGTTATGTTTCGAAGATCCACTTCGTTCTTCGTCGACGTGGAACGAAATGGAGCAGATGAATGTTCCGTTAATCACGGTCAACTAATAGGCAACTAACAAGAATACTATCTTTCAAAAAAAACCAACAGCGAATACGAGTAAAATTGCAGGAAACAGAGTTGTTACTGTGTTTCCAATCCATAAAATCCTTCATTTATAATTAACACAAATTTGAAGGCCTGTGCTAAGAATGTACCAACATGAAATTCTTTTTAACGACGATGATTTTTCCTGTACACAATACAAAAACTTGGCATATCCGCTTTTGCAAGAAAAGTCGGTCATTGCGCATACAATATATTTTGTATTGTTCTAACATAAGTAATGCAGGTGACAGCAACAGTATATATAAATAAGCGCCAGTCTATTACATGCTTATGCAAGTATGCAAAAATTAAATAAATAAATAAATTTCAAAAACCCATAAATTACATGTGTTACGACTCTTAAGTCTTAAAAGATTTAACAGAAAGAAGCGAAACCAAAAAGTATAATAAAGAAATAATTTATTTTCCTATAATACAAAATGAAAGTTCAAAAGATACCGTATTGTAAATTATATACCAAACAGCCCTAATTGCACATGTCCAAAATTACAGAATGTTTCCGAATGAATTCCAATAATCTTGAATGACTCCTTTATACATATATTTCACTTGATCTATGTCGCAATAGAGTGTTCTGGAAAAGGCAATGGAAAATTATTGGCCAAGTCTTATTGCAAACAAGCGTGACCTTGAACACCTGCTACATAAACATCGAGTTTACTTAAAATCACGACAAAAGTCAGGTACACAATTTAAATTAAATATAAAAACACTTCCCTCATAAAGAAAAGGAAAGACTATACAATAAAGTTTTCTTTTATATACAAGTTAAATATGCATATTGAAAATTACATTGGAATGTGTCTTATGAATTACACAAAATATACACTAAATAAAGCAATATAGTACTTTCTATACACGTAGAGTGCATCAACAATAAGGTTCCCGTTTCCTCAGATGTGTCTAATTCTTGAAGCATCAAATTCCATCTCAACTGTTACGACCCTATGTCATAAACTATGTAACAGAAAGAAGGGAAACCAACAGGTTTCGTACAATCGATAAATAATTTATTCCCCTAGAATACAAAGTAAAAATTCAAAAGACATTTACAGTATTGTGAATTGAATCCCAAATAATCCTAAATGTTTCATTACAAGTCCATCTTGAATCTCGTTATGTATAGAGAGTCTTGGATGTCCTAATGTACCAAAATGATGTAATTCAGAATGTCTTTGAGTGGGTTCTCAATAATCCCAAAGTAGTGTTTTAGTCCAAAAAGTCTATGATCAATTTGTAATTCAATAATTAAATAAATAATTCATCTCAATTTATATCTAAGCACAACTATAAATTCTGATCATAGATTCCCAAACACTGATATGAAACAGGAATGAATAATTATTTACCTAGTCTCCGTTATAAGCATATTTCACCTTACTTGTATCACAATAGTGTTCTGGACAAAGCCAATCATCATAATGAAATATTATTGGGCCAAGTCTTATTGCAGCCACAACTGACATTGAACTCTTGCTATTTAAACATCTTGTTTACTTAAAATCATGACAAAAGTCAGGTAGACAACATATATTAAATATACATCACACACGGAGCATGAAAAGGACATATATATCCCTTTTACCAACATGTAGCTTCTGTCTGTGGTAGTTTAAATTTTGATAACTATTACGATTCCATGGTCTTAAACTACGTTACAGAAATAAGCAAAACCAACAAGTTTTGTAAAACATAACAAATATTTTCATCATCAAAGTTCTAAATTGAAAATTAAGAGGAATGTACAGTCTTATGAATTAAATCCAAAATAATCCTTAAAAAAAGTTCTACACAAGTCCTACAAAATCGAATGATCCGAATCAACTCCAGATCCTTGAATGTTCTGGCCTTCCAACAATCCTGACGTACCAAAATGGCATTTCCAGAACTCCTTTGAATAAATTCACAATAGTCCCAGAATAATATTTTAGTCAAATGAGCACTGTGTAGTTCAAATGAATAATCTAAACAAATGTATCCTCTCAAATTATACTCTCAAATTATATCTAAACGCAACATTAAATATATCTGTAGACTGATATTAACACAAGAACATCTGAAATAAAAATCCGAAAAAGGAAGGATTTAATTGCTCAGTTCTCCCAAGATATACACACATAAGGGCCTAAAACATAATTACCTCCTACTCACTACGTAGATATCCAATCCATTCCGCGTCCTCCGATATCGCTCGCAACTATAAAAAATATAGTATCGTAATACTGCAGTTATGATAATCTTTTTACGGGACTACACGAAGTTTAAAACATTATATTTTCTGATGATAACATTATTATTATAATGATTGAACAACAAGCTGTAAGTTTTGCCTTACGGCTAAGATACTGGCTTGGCTATGGTTGTCTTTGAGGTCGATGAAATGGGAAAACATCTCCTTCATTGTCATTTCTAATTCTGAACACTGGAACAAACTCTAAACCAATGAGATGGAAAGCAAATGCATTCTCATTATATTATCCAGGACACAGTGATGATGATGATGATGATGATGATGCTGATGATGATGATGATTATTTACATTTATGTTCAGCACATTCATTTTTATAGCCTTTTTCCCAGTAAATATTGTCACGCAAGATATGCGCAAACGCCGTTTTCAGTATTTTTTCCCCATCATCATGATCAAACATGTTAACATCCCCGCCATGATAAATATATTCTTTCGTGACAATGCCCAAATTGATTACAGTAAAATCGGGTCTCCTACATATTTTGTGCCATTTCCATGTTCCCAATCAAACAATAATTATCGACTTACTTGGAATGGAGAACATAGTTTTAGCCTTTCATGGATAAAATACATCATGTCCTATATTGCACATTCTTTAGGTGCCACTACACCAAAATCCATATAATAATATATTGCCTGTTTTCCAATGTGTAGTTGGTTGTTTTCAAGCTGAAGAAGCAGGTAGAGCTTCGAGAGAAAGACGAAAGGAACGAATTATGATTTATTATCCTAGGAAAATTTATCTACACGGCTACTTCTCTTTGAAATATTCGAAAAGAGGTCCAATTAAATAGTTCATCTTTTATATTTTGAAATAACTTAAAAAGAATGTAAATACAATAAAACCCAAAAATCACAAACTGACTAAATTCCTAACGGAAAATAATGTAACGGAATATATTACGTGGAGTAATTTCTAAACTGATACAATATCATTCTTAAGTGACAACAAAATGTCAAATATACGAAATTACTCTATAAGTCTGATTTTTATTTTAACGGCCAGTTATTAATGTATATTAAGGGAAATTCTGCATGCATGCCACAGACACAGGCCGTTCCTCACTGACGACAGCATTCACCAGGCCACGTGTTATCGAAACTATTTGAGCACAGAACTTTGGTTCAATATCTCAAAACTTTGATGTTCCGTAAATTTGATTTGAGTTAAAATTCGAATCATGGAACGTTTAGGATCATCATAACTTTCTTTCCGTTAGTAAGATGCTAACTTTAAATTACGTGTGCTTGCTTCAAGTATTTCTTTTGATCTGGGTAATCTGAGCTTAGTTTCAGTGTCTTACTCAAATAGTTTTCAAACTATGCGAATACGTGACCAGACCTCGCGTTCTCGATGCGTTTTGAGCACAAAATGCAAGCTTAAGATAAAAATCTCAAGGGTCAGGCCTCGTATTCTCAAAGCATTCTGGGCACAAAATGCAAGTTTAAGAGCAAAGTCTCCAAACTGTACAATCTGTAGCTTTGAACAGAATGAAGTTAGACTATTAGAACTTTCAGGACTCAAGGTACTAATTATATGGAAAATAGGAACCAATCAATAAATGGGTCAAGATTAAATAGAGTATAAATGGATTTAGAGGGCCGTGTTGGTTGATAATGAAGTGTAAAATTTTATTAACAAGAATCATTTGAGAGCTAATCCTATCTGTAACTGAATAAAAGAGACAATGTTCTATTGATGGTATTTCAGTCCTTTAACAGACATGACTTTGGGACAATCATTACTGAACTTAGCACCTGATTCTTTACGTACGGAATTAAACACACAAGTCGCAAACACACGCAGTTTTTTTGGTGTTTTTTTTAATGTTGCAGCTCCTATGGTTCGCTCTCCACAAAACCTTGCATCAAGGATGTATCTACACTGAGAAATATAGATCTGATCATGAGCAGTTATAAATTTAAAGTTATTTAAACTTTAATATCATGGTGTTTCCACAGGTTTACTATGAGAGTTGAATTAATCTTCTTAACTTTAGTTCCTCTACACAGGTACTTTCCAAGCATGGTCAAAGTTTGGGTTTTGAAGCTAGAATATGAGTTTCTTGCTTAAAACGTTTCAGGGCACAATGTGTCTCTAGATCAGAGTCAACAATGTCCGTTATTCTCAGAATTTAAAACAAACAGTGTAAACATTTATCTGCCGGGGCATTGTGGACTTTGTGCGCATCTGGCTCTATGCTATTAACAGGTGAGTGGGCCTAAATCAAAATAATTCATGCAGACCCTTCATTTTCTTTATCCTCTTCCACCAAAAAGCAAAGAGGCTCAGCCTCCCTCAGCAGTAAGACTATAAACAAAACACAACGACATTGAAAAATAGGGGAAATAAAAAAATTCGAGATTATCATGCCCTATTAGCAAAGGGGACAAATAGCATTTTCCTGTACAAATTCAGCTCAAATTAAGTCATTGTTAATTCTTCAACATTTACTTTCAGTAACGTAAGTCTTTACTAGGTCTATGTTCAACAACTATTTACTTCTAGAGCCTGCTTAAGAAGGCGGTAGGGTTAGTTTATTTTCTCAAGATCCTCCGACAAACCCGGTGATTTTCAGCAACAGGAGACTAAATCTTGCGCTGGAAGAAGATCAGGTATTTAATTTTTACTGTGGGCTGAAACATGCCCTTTATTTTGCTTTCACTTGTGGCCAAGATTTTTACGAGCTCCCAGCCTTCTTTCCCCATGCTGTTGATTGCAGGCTCCCAAGGTGTCGACGTGGTCAACGTGACGCCAGCAAAACCCAAGGCGTGCAGTTGGTGAGATATTTCGCACCAAACTTCCACCATTGTGCCTTGGTATTTTGGTGTGAGGTCATCAATGCGGGACAAAGGCTTCTCGAAAATCCAAAGGCTGTTTTGCTTTATTTCAGTACTCATGAAACCGGTATGCGTAACATTACTGGACATGTCCATGAAGACATCTACCAACCTCCATCCCGTGCCCAGCATCTGTTTCATTGTGCCTTGCCAATCACATGTCGTAAGCAATTTTTGACGAAGACCGGGATAAACCACTGTCTGCACAGGAAGACTAAGGATCTGGTAAGTGTACTGCTTTGCGGAGGGGTGAGTTGGAACCTCATAGAAAACATCAACTGGGATGGCTGAAAGTGTACAAAATGTTTTCAGTCAGAAAAGAAGATTTGACAACCTCTTAGCTTATTCAGGTCGACTGCTATGATTTAATTCAGAATGAGGTATGTAGGCGTCACAAATAAAGAATATAAAAAATTATTTGTTTAACAGAATGACAAAGAATTTAAAAGTGATAATTATTTAGAGAAAAAAAAAATCCTAGTTTAAGATGGAAACACAATAAAAACTATCTGCAAAAAGTATTTTGAAAATGTTTTCAATAATGACCAATGGAACATAAAACAATGTCAAAAATTAGATCCGGTAATGACCAATGGAACAAAAAACTGTCAAAAATTAGTGACCAATTTTGAAAGCACATTATTATGATTACAGACATAAACAAAGAAAACTCTTTTTGGATATTCCCAATACATTTTGATATTGTACGCAATAATATTGCGAATATTAGCAACATTCGCAATATTATTGATAATATTTGCATCACATTTGCAAACAAACGTAATATTTTGATATGATTTGCCAAACTATTCGAACATTTGTAAAGGTTTTGCGAATATCAGAAACACATTTGAAAATGAACACAATATCGTTATGTTTATCTGCAAATATTATGTTAAGTATATTTTTTGTAATTCCTGGTGCATGATTTTATCCAATTTTTGTAATATTTATCCATGGCTGTAAATTGAAGTAATTTATCATTATCTTTAGTTTGATTTTGTCTACGTGACTCGGGTCTATTTAGAAATATTAAACATTAGATAGGATCTGTAAATAGATGCCTACGTATATGTTGACAATTACTAAAAATAATGTTAATGACGACTTTGGGTTAATTTCTCATTGGCTGATGGTTTAAACGGTTCTAGATAAATTAAGTAATTTTCCATTCGTTGGGCAAAGTTACATGAATAGGCAATTACGAAATAAATTGAGGAGTATGATCTGTACTTTTGGGGTGACTTGTGAAATTTAGTCGTAATAGAAGGTCTGTATAAGGAAGGACTCAGCAATCCGATTCATTCCTATTTTGGATTCATTCTTATTTGTGTTACTGTTGTAAGTCTGCAGACGTGTTTTATGTTGTACTTAGATAGTATTCAAGAAGACAAATATTTGTATGGACTGTTAATTGGAAATAGAAAGTACTCGTTTTTGGACTATAATATTATTCTGGAACTATTGTGAATTCCTCGAAGGAGCTCTGGACGTCACGATTCTTTGAGGACGAGTACATTTCCAATTTTGAAAATTATACGGAAGTTTTGTTTTGGACTTTAATATAACTTTATCAGGATTATTTTGGATTCACTTTTTCATTTATAACATCGATAATTAAATTATTTGTTAAGTTTTACAAAACGTGTTGGTTTTGCTTCTTTCTGTTACTTAGTTTATGACCATAGCATCGTAACAATTTACAATACTGTTTATAAATTGATAAAGTTTATATGATAACTAAATATCAAAATAGTCTTCCTTCTAGGATCTTTATGAATCTATTTATTTTAAAATATTTATAAAGTGGTTCACTAATAAATTATAATGTCATTTAAGCAGATTTTTGTTTGTAGTGTTTAGTATGTTTTTTTTAATTTTAAAAATGTTGTGATAAATATTTGAAAATAAATATTACGGAGGGTATTAACAGATTTTTCCCATTC
This sequence comes from Megalonaias nervosa, assembly GCA_016617855.1. Taxonomy (NCBI): domain Eukaryota; kingdom Metazoa; phylum Mollusca; class Bivalvia; order Unionida; family Unionidae; genus Megalonaias; species Megalonaias nervosa. The sequence goes on along the minus strand of JAECUM010039669.1, from coordinate 24,892 downwards.
AATGATTTTCACAAAGGAAACATTGATAAAGGTAATTCTTTTCACTCAAAAACAGTCAAATAGCGGGTTAATTTGGCTAAATGATTTTAATATTTACATTATATTTAAATATGAAATAAATATTATTTAACTGTGGATATAAGCGCAAAATATTACTGCAAGTTTTAGTTGCATCTCCAATTAAAGTACACAAATTAATCTTACTCATTATAAGTAGAAAAAATTACATTGCAAATTAAAATTACAGTGATTACTTTTACTCATATTATAAGTAGAAAAGAATCTTAGCTTGCAACTAAAATTACATTGATTACTTTTATTCATATTATAAGTAGAAAAGAATCTTAGCTAGCATGTTAAAATTATATTGATTACTTTTACTCATATTATAAGTAGACAAGAATCTTAGCACGCAAATTAAAATTACATTGATTACTTTTACTTATAAGTAGAAATGAAACGAATATGGCAAACTGAAAATTAAGTTGATTAATTGCCTCATATTATGGAAAAATTATATAATTCCACATATGATGTAGTTCAAGCCAACTTACCAAACCTTGTATGCACATAAACAAAACTTCATTCCAATATTCAAAAAAAAAAAAAAAATCTTAACTTAGAAACAGTAAAAATAACTGTTGGAAATACTGTGCAATTGCATATTCCAAAATCACCACGGACTTATTAATCCCTCATCCACTCTCTCAATTTATATTTGATCTTGTCAATTCGATAAGTTCTCAATAAATCCTGTCCATTTTAATAGTAACTCAATGATAACACAATGTCTAATCGTATCACTTAATACAGAAAGTTTGAAAGAGAGAGACATGATTTGAGCTGCCTTTGGCACAATCTAATGCAGATTACCGGATAAAGAATAACATTTTAACACAGAAAATACAGCCATGCTCAGATCTTTGAACTACATTGAAACTTGTTTCTTCTCTTCTTTCTTTATATGCTTTTATGCGAGTTCGTCAATCCTATCTTTTTGACCTTTTCTGATGAATCGGTGCAGATGAAGGCATCAGTATCTTTGGGTCATGGATGTTTTAGCGAACGCGATTTGGAAATCTTCTAAATCTTCTTCTCATCTCTTTCTCTTCCACTGATGTGGCAATATCTGTCGTCGTATTCCCAGCTGCTGTATTTTTTTGTGAGGCCACTGTATGTTTAGTGGTCTTGTCGAAAGCTTTCTTATGAAATATTTGATGACCATGCAGTATATATCAGTAGTGTTGCTACCTTTTCGTTTCTGACAAGTATTATCGATCCATCGAAGATTGCAAATCTTGCTGTACGTCAGCTATCTCGATAGCATTTGGGTTTGGGTGGTGGGCAGGATATTTCATGTTCCATCCACCATTTGTAAGATACCGGTGTTAACTTATATCCTTCCATAAGGTCATGTGCTACAACATTTATGTCTTTCTGGAAGTTACTGTCCTTTTTACTTTACCTAAAAGAGGAGCTGGTATCGTTTCTAGCATGGACTCAGCGACCTTGGATAACACCGGAGCTATCGGCATTTAATGAAATCCTCGTTGGACGAGCACTTCTCTTTTGATGAGTAATGCTTTCTTTTCCGCTATAATTTCTTTCAACACGTTCACACAATATTCACATACAGTATCAATGATTTCTGTATAAGTTTGTTTGTATGATCTGTTTTTTCGTCGGTGTATTCGCGTTGCTTACACGAGGAGGGGATTTGACTTTCTCCCATTCTGTTTAGGTTTCTTTAGAATAAGTTGCTGCTTTGAACTCTTGGGGTGGGGTATATCTTGTCAAGGTGACTGCTGCAACCCATGTCCAAACATTTTTATTTATCATCGGTTGACCATCGGGGCTCGATGAAGTCAATCCTGCGCTGCTCTTCGCTGATGGGTCCTCATGTGGCTAATGAATCCGATACGAGATGCGCATGTCCTGGAGCAGTGTGTGCACTGGAGGCATGGGTTGGTTCTTGATGCTGAAGCCTTCCTACGTTCCATGGATTCGGCGACTTGCGTTCTACAGGCATACTCGAAGGTTTTGGACCCATTACGAACAGCTGCACGCCAGCCAGATCTATTCTTGACGCAAAACTAGAGGTCTGTCGCAGATATCGAGCAGCATCTCAGGCTGTCCTTGATGGAGTCTTTGAATCTTTTCTTCGGACGACCAATTTTTCTGTGCCCACTAGATAGAACTCCATACAAAATCTGACGTGGCATTCGAGACTCCTCCATACGGATGACATGACTCGTCCACCGGAGTTGGGCTCTCATGACCATCGCTTCGATACTGGTTAAGTCTGCTCTATCCAGCACTGCTAGGTTCGTCACTCTGTCTTATCATCTGACGCCCATAATCCAGCGCAGGGCTCTCGTGTGGAAGCGCCCAAGCTGCTTGATGTGCTTCTTGTATGTTGTCCAGTTCTCACATCCATATAGGAGGCTTGTTGGCACAACTGCTTTATACACCTTTATCTTGGTGGACAGCTTGATATTCCTGTGACTCAACACACCAGAGCAGAGACGTTCTAGTGATTGACTGGCGCTGCTGATGCGTGCCATTATCTCTTTGTCTAGCGATCCATCAGAAGATATGATGCTTCCAAGGTACTTGAAGTGATCAACAGCTTTCAGCTGGGTGACTTCGATAGACACAATTGGGGGGGGGGTGGGTAGGGGGCGAGCAATGGTGCCTGGGACAGGTTGGTGAAGTACCTGTCTTGTTCAGACTAACAGTGAGTCCGAAGCGTCTCGAGGCTTCCGCGAAGCGAGTAACGATGATCTGGAGATCTGCTTCCGTGTGTGCCATGAGAGCACAGTCATCCGCGAAAAGTGCTTCAAGAATAAGTTTCTCCGTTGTTTTGGACTTGGCATTCAGTTGGCGATTGTCGAAGAGAGAGCCATCCAGTCTCTACTTTATGTACACTCCTTTCTGGAGATCACATGTAGAATGTTTCAGGACACATGTGAAGAAGAGGTTGAATAATATTGGGGCAAGAACGCAGAGACATTCCCGCTGCAGAGAACGAATCCCGTCATGACGTCGTGGAAAAGTCGGATCATCTTAATGAACTTCCTAGGGCAACCGAGTCGTGCTAGGATGACCCATAGTGCATCTCTGTTGACCGTATCGAAGGCCTTTGTGAGGTCTATGAAGACACCGTACAAGTTCATGTTTTGTTCAATGCACTTTTCCTGTATCCGTCTCACTGTGAAGATTGTGTCGATCGTGCTCCGATCTGGTCTGAAGCCACACTGGGCCTCTGACAGTATGGCTTCCGAGACATTACCGACCAGAAGGTTGAGAAGGATGTGCGCCATAATCTTGCCTGCAATCGACAGGAGTGATATGCCTCGATAGTTACCTCAGTCAGGTTTGTTCCCTTTGTTTTTGTTTAGGGTGACAATCATTGCGTCTTTGAACTCCTGTGGCATGGACTCCTCCCAAATGCTGATCAGGATACAGTGCAGTGCAACAAGGGCCTTAGGGCCAGCTGCTTTGAAGTGTTCAACAGGAATTCCATCCGCGCCTGGTGCCTTGCCAGAGCTGATCAGCTTGATGGCTCGCTCGACTACTTCCATGGTAAGGGGCAAGTCCAGGTCCGAGATAGTTGGCTTCGAAACAATTGCGTCTAACGCTGCAGAGTCTACGGTGGAAGGCATGTTCAGTAGGCTGGAGAAGTATTCCTTCCACCTTTGGGTGATACTCTCTTTGTCCTTGAGCAGAGTGGTCCCGTCAGAAGAGATTATTGGGGTACTGCAGGCTTTCGACGGTCCGTAGACATCTTTCAAGGACCTGAAAAACTCTTTCGAGTTGCTAGTGTCTGAGTAATGCTGGACTTCATCTGCTTTGTGGTCCCACCAGCTATTCTGCATAATGCGGAGTTCTCTCTGGGCTTTGCTCTGCGGGTGTTTGAAGCGATCACGTTTTGAGACTGAGTCAACGTCGTTCTTCCATTCTATATAGGCCTCTCGCTTTGTTGAAGGAGGATGCTTATCACTTCGTTATTTTCGTCAAACCAGTCTTGGTGGACTTTTCTTTGGGGTTCTAGGACGACCTTCGCAGACTCATTCATCATGTCCTTGAGCTGGTTCCACTTTGAGGTTGGGTCACCACTCAGAGGTCCTTGCGCAGTCAGTAGGTTTTCAATGTGACCTTGATATTGCTCTCTCACTTGCGGATGGTTCAGCCTTGCAGTGTTGAACTTGATTCTGGTAATCTTCGTCTTTTTGCGCTGTGGCGGGACGATGTTGAGATCAAGGATAGCCCTGACTAATCGATGGTCTGTCCAGCACTCGGCTTCCCTCAAGGACATCTCTGTTACGGACGATGATATAGTCGATCAGATGCCATTGTTTGGATCTGGGATGCATCCAAGTCGATTTATACTTGTTCTTCTGACGGAAGAGTGTATTCGAGATAGTCAAATTATTCTCTGCACACATCGTTAGTAGAAGCAGTCCATTCTTGTTCATTTTTCAGATTTCATGCTGTCCCAATACTCCATTCCAGCTTTCCTTGTCATCACCCACTTGGATGTTAAAATCGCCAAGTACGACTAGTTTGTCGCAAGCTGGGGTAGCTTTTACGAGGGCATCGAGACTCTCGTAGAAGGCCTCCTTGTCTTCTTCTCTGCTGGTCAACGTGGGGACATACGAACTGATGATGGTGATATACGTGATTTAGAGAGGGGGACACGGAGTTGCATCAAGCGTTCATTCACATGCGTAGGAACCGCTGAAAACTGATGCAAAAGTGAGTACGAATGGCAAAACCGACTCCGTGGATTCTGTGTTCGTCTTCTGTTTTACCCATCCAGAAGAAGGTGTAACCACCCTCGGATTCGCAGACAGATCATACATCGGCTAGACGTGTCTCGCTAAGAGCGGCAATGTCAATCTTGTATCGGCCTAGTTCTCTGGCTATGAGGGATGTTCTTCTCTGAGGCCTGGATGTATCTTCTCTGTCCATGAGTGTGCGTACGTTCCATGTACCGAGAATGAGTTTGGTTTGTTTATGATTGTGATGTTGACTGCATTAAGGGTTAACTGCCAACCGCGCCAAGCCGGCCAGTTAGTTTATAGGAGAGGCAATTTTTAGGACACCTTTTCTAGTCCCTTCCCTTACTAGGGTGATCAGTGCTGACCTAAACAGGGCTGCTCATTCCCCTGGGATGCTGCCGGACTTCTTTGCTCTCCTGGTTCAAAGAAAAATGACCACTTGTCCAGAGACCACCTCCGTGTAGGTTTGGAACTACAACTACAAGTAGTAACCTCTACCTGTCACTTCGTCCCTCCCCCATTACCGTTGGACTTGGAAGATGCGCAAGGTAGAAAGAGGACGCAGGAGTTTGAGTGAAGAGCATTGAACAAGAAAAACCTGCGCGTGAAGAAGATTATGGTGAAGAAGCTGTTAAGCTGAATCAACCTCACCATCTCGGCCGCAGAAGTCGTAGTCCAGTGGCACGACAACTCGTTACGGCTGGCAACTTCTTTGGCTGCAGTGGATGGCCAGGTCTTCTTTTGTGCTCCGACGTGCCCTCTGTACTCCACAGTGCATTGCTGAACCGCCTTCATGGCCGTTGGATCTTCTGATTGATCTCATCCACCCAATCAGCCGGAGCAGTCTTCGTTTGCTGGGTTGAGCAAGTCCCTAAAATCACCGGAAGGGTCGAGACCTGCCGGCTACCCTTACCTGGTTTAGCCCGCCAGTCAAAGCAGTTTCCCGGGGTGTGGCCGCTGTCGCATGCAAACAGCTTCTAGGAGCCACAGGTGAATCAGGGGAGGACCAATGTGGATGAACTACCCTTGGGAAGTCACAATATACTCCAACCATCAGAGGTTCTACCTCTCCCTGAGACCCCAAACACCCCCGGATATTGTAAGAGCATTTCTTTTGATAATGGACGAAGAGAAAACAAAGGCGATATCAGCGGACTAAATCGGGAGAGTTCTTGTTTTGAGAGATTCAGTAAACTCTGTTTATAAGACACTGTCCTGTGATGATGTGATTTTAATGTGAACTAAAGATAATTTTTTTCTTCACATTTACCTCACATGTCATCGAAGACGACGAGGTGAGTTTCCTTACAGTTTGATATGATCTCATAGTCTTTGAGAGAAGTACCATCTACCAATGAAATAGGATTTCCTTTGCTTTTTTCACTAAGAGTAAGCTGATTGGCACTCTTTGTCCGCACCAAACCATGTGCTGTGGAGGATGACAAATTCGGCTTTGCCTGAACAAATATGTCCAGCAATCAACATGTTACAGGGATGGCGAATGTACAAGTAGTCGAAGCTATGACAATGCCATCTTACGTTGTCAAACACTTTGGAAATGGAAAGCCCTGCCATGACCCTATAGTCTTGAAATTATAACTGGAAATAAATCAAGCAAGCTTTTTTACACATGGTTTAAATTTTCTAAAATAGACAAAATATGACCACCGTCTCACAACGTCAGCAGCAGCAATTTCAGAAAGTTACTTTTTATTCTTTTTTGCGACAGCATGGCCCGTCTTCTTGTGAGGTTGTGATGGGCATCCATGTAAATGTTCATACACAGCCTCTGCTTCGTGGAATATGCATCGTGTCCAAGCCTCAAATCCAAGAATTTTCCAATCGCGTAAGTCATTCCAATGTCAATTATCTTCGTATAACTCGTTTAAATAACTAGCAAGTATATTATGTGGACAAGGTGTGATGATTCTGTTCCTCAAACATGGGTAGACAGGTATTGAAAAGTATTCCTAACAGCTTAACAGAACAACTTTTTCTCCTTAACTACTACTATTTAAAGTTTTTATTAAAAATAGTACTATCTTTGACCAAATTATCCACCCTTTTCTCCTTACATATTTGGGCTGACGTTCATTAATAGGTAATTATTAGTATGCAATGGTGTTAAATAGGAATATTCCACGCGAAGGTCAGGTTTGTGACAACTTCATGTCTGATGCGAAATTCTGATCAAAAATGTGGAAAGATCCGTTCCAACTCTGATGCATAATAAACTATTAATTTTTTAAACAGAAGAATGATGTTGTTAATAAAAGTTGTGTATTGTGAAATCTGATGCAACTATCAAACAACAAAATATTCACTAAAATTGTCCCACCTTAAGATAAGGTTTACAGTGAAATAATCAGTGTCATCTTTAAAAGGGCTTTAAACACACACCGGCGTTCAAGCAACATTGGTAGAGACCATCGGTGTAATGGCAATTGACAGCTGTTGAACTGTGTGCTGAAGATAGTTTGTACAGTGATACAAATGTGAACCTGAAAAAACTTAAAAGTCCACATTTATCCATAAATTTAAGCGAGACAGACAAAGAAAGGATACTATCTTAAAATCAAATTTCACGGAGAATTGATTTTCCATTTACAAATACTGATGAAAAAGATGGATATTAAAAAAATAAAAATAACAATTGCAACAACGGCTTTCTTGACTTGTTATGAGTCTATACTCTTAAAATAAGTAACAGAAAAGAGTGAAGAAAACAAGCTTTGTAAAATTTAACAAATAATTTATTTCCCTAGAATACAAAGTGAAAAATGAGAAAAAAGAACTTACGGTTTTACGAATTAAATCCAAAAATAATCCAAGAATTAAAAATAGAAGTCCTAGTAATAAAAACTCTTGAATGAAACTGAGTTTGAGTCCCGATGAAATAGGAAATTGAAGGCGATGACATTTGTAATATCCTACGAAGTGCAGATGTGCCAACAGTCTCTTGTTGAATCACAGAAAATATTATTCCATTTTTGAATTCAGTATAAATTCCAATAAATGTCTTTATCCAAGAATTTTGTCAGAGCACTTTTGTATTTCCAGAGTAAATAATCACTTGAATTAAATAATTTGAAGAAAATAAAATTCAGCCCAAACTGGTTACAACATAATACAACTTAACATGTCAAGTGTTTTAAGCCCAACTGAATAAACCTTTATCAAAACATCAGTTATACAACTAAGTAGACACAAAACAGATTCCCGGATGAGGGTCAAAAGTTCATTCTTCTGTAAAAAGTAAAAGTTTGTTACCAACTGTCATATGCTTAATATCGCGTAGTCCAGGTATGACCTTGACTCAACTTAATGATAATTACTCTAAAAAGGATTAAAATTTTAAAAAGTTGTTTACCAAAACTGTCACTGATTTTGGAACAAGGTCAGCAACTAGATACAATGTTTCTATTATTAGTTGCTTATATCAATGAAATAAAAAGTCAGCAACAAAATCAGTCAGGTCAAACAGAACTGAACTCATTTCTGGACAAGGTCAAGTCCAGTAAACAATGTTACATTATAATAGCATGTAATGAAATAAACAAATTTAAAACTAACAGACAAACAATTAAATTAAATATACATAGCACTCCCCCCATTAAAAGAAAAAGAAAGATTATATAAAAAAGCGTTCTTTTTGCCATAGCTCAAATATACATGAGGTTTATAAACAAACAACATAAGAAGAAATCTTATAAATGATACAAAGTATACATGAAATGCTACATATCTAAACCCGTGAAAGTGCATCTGCTATTGTCTTTTCCCTTGATGTGCCTGATGTCAATATTATATTCTTGTAGCAACAAACTCCACCTTAATAATCTCTGATTTTTGTTTTCCACCATGCCGATGAAAGTAAGGGGGTTGTGATCACTAAACACAATAATCAGAGAAGGAGCTGAACTAATGCAAACTTCAAAGTATTGTAATGCCAATATCAAAGCCAAACATTCCTTCTCCATTGTGGAATAATTTCTCTGGTGCTTATTTAATTTCTTAGAAAAATAACACACTGGATGACCAACACCATTTTTATCATCTTGAATCAATACTGCTCCAACCCCAACATCACTTACATCAACAGATAGTTTAAATGACTGACTGAAATTTGGAGCTATAAGAACCGGTGCACTTTAAGTATGGCCTTTAACTTATCAATAGCCTCCTGACATTTTTTAAACCAATGAAACTTGGCTTTCTTGCTTAATATATTTGTCACGGGTTTAGCAATTATGGAAAAATTGGAACATAATTTCCAATAGTATCCAGCCATACCTAAAAATCGCATCAGTTGCTTTTCACTGACAGGCACATGGAATTCAGAGATAGCCTCGATCTTAGCATCTATAGGTTTAACTTGTCCCACAATATGTCCTAGAAATGTTGCACAAGCGCGGCAGAACTCACTTTTGGATAAATTAATTGTCAAACTTGCATCAGTGAGTCTGTCAAAGAATTTCCGAATTGTTGCTAAATGTTCTTTCCAGGTGTCGTTGTAAATGATGACATCATCGATGAAAGCATCACAATTATCTAGACCAGAGGTAATTATGTTCATTAAACGTTGTAAAGTACTAGGAGAACCTTTCATCCCAAATGGCATCACTTTATATTGATTCATGAATGCCGAAATTTTCTTTGCCCTTTCCGTCAGTGGAATTTGCCAAAATTCTTTCTGATTCGTGAAGCTCAAATTTGGTGACGTACTTTGTATTTCTAATTTTATCAATGCAGTCATCGATTCTTGGCAATGGAAATGAATCATCTGTTTTAGTCACACTGTTCACCTTTCTATAATAAGCGCACATGCGGAAAGTTTTATCTGGTTCCAGAACAAGTATACATGGTGAACTCCAGTCACTTTTACTCGGTTCTATGAAACTTATTTTCCAGCAAATACTGAATTTCCATTTTCAAGTATTCCTGTTTGAGAGGGTTCATCCTGACTGGGGGGTTCTTTCACAGGTGTGGAATTTACAATTTTAACGTCATGGTAGATTTTGTTTGTTCTTGTAGGAACATCGTGAAATAAGTGCTAATATTAAAAAAAATAACTGTTTAAGTTCATTCCTTTCTTGTTGTTGCAAATGTGAAAGTTTCTGGTCCAGATTATTCATAATTTCTGAATTCCGAAGATTTGTTACTCCAAAATCAATAGAGTCCGATTGCATTCCTTCGCTTAAATCCTCAGTTTGTGGGACAGGTACAACTAAAATAATTGCATGATTTACCTGGCTATCTCTATCAACGTACTCCTTTAACATATTTATGTGGCAAAGATGTTTTTATTTTTGCCACCCAGGAGTATTTATGATGTAATTTAAATCATTTACCTTCTTTTCAACTGTGTAGGGACCATAATACTTGGCCAGAAGAGGATTTTGTGCTATGAGCAAGAGAGTCAGAACTCTATCACCAGGCTGAAAACTCCTTTCCTTTGTATTTTTATCATACCTTAATTTCATTTTTGACTGAGTAGAGTGCAGATTAGCTCTTGCAACCTCACAAGCCTTTGACTACTTATACTTAAAATTGGAAATGTAATCGAGAAGATTGATTTCAGTATCTTCATTAGAAATAAGTTTCTCTTTTAACAACTTCAGTGGTCCATGCGCAGTATGTCCAAAAACTAGTTCAAATGGACTGAATCCTAAAGATTCTTCAACTGATTCCCAAACAGGAAACAATAGTAAATGAAATGCCTTCATCCCAATCTTCACCCGTAACGAAACAATATGACCGAATAATATTTTTCAAAGTTTGATAAAATCTTTCTAAAGCCCCTTGGCTCTCATGGTGATAGGCAGAAGATGTGAATTGTTGGATGCCTAATTCGTACATAACTTGCTGGAAAATTCCAGACATAAAATTTGACCCTTGATCAAATTGGACAGACTTGGGAAGGCCAAATTGAGTAAAAAAACTTTATCAAATCTTTAACTATTATTTTAGTTTTAATATTCCTCAAAGGAATTGCCTCTGGGAACCTTGTTGACGCACACATTATGGTCAACAAGTATCGGTTGCCTGACTTGGTCTTAGGTAACGGACCAACACAATCAACCATTATTCTGCTAAATGATTCGTCAAATTCAGGATTGGAATAGGTTGCAGATGAGCCTTAGGTATCTTCTGATTGGGTTTTCCTACCATTGGACAAGTATGGCAAGATCTGCAGTATTTACAAATGTCACTTTTATTTTTTGGCCAATAAAAGTGATTCAAGATCTTGTGATAAGTCTTATTAATCCGTAAATGACCAGCCAGAGGAGTTTCATGGGCCAGACTAAGAATTTCCTATCTGTGCGATTTTGGAACTACAATTTGATAGTTCACTGACCACTCGTCACCAGTAGGTACCTCGGGAGGTCTCCAGGATCTTTTTCCTGTTCGACGACAAGTGATTGTCGTTTGTCACCCTGATTAGAATAAAGAGAATGAATAGTTAAAAGAGGATCACTATTATCAATACCTTTTGACTGATCGAACACAAGGAGTGAAAGTGACCTCATCAAAAGCCTAACCAATACATGTATCAGCTAAAGGAAAACTTTCCTGATCAACATCATTCTCAAGAGCTTTCTTTGCCATAGCTCTAGTAACTGCACAAGCTGGGTATAAATCAGGGAATTCTTTTTCAATAGGATCCACTTTCTGATCCATACAAGGCTTGTCAGTTACAAGTGGATTAACCACAACCATATCTCCAGCTAGGTTATTGCCTAGTAATAAATGAATGCTCTCAATGGGTAAAGAAGACACTATTCCGACTCTCAAGGATCCTGAGACTAAGTCTGATGACAAATTTTCACAGTGGGGAGGAACACTAACAAATCCGCACTCTACTCCCTGAATAAGAACACTCTCATTAGAAGAAGACTTCTCAGAAAAAGGCAAAGTACCTGATAATAAAGACTCTGAGAAGCTCCTGTGTCCCTTAAAATTTTAATAGGGATGGGATTGGCCGAATCACCCAAGAGTGATATAGAACCCTTCAACATGAATGATTCATAATTCTCCATAATAAAATCAGACTGGGGTTTATTAGACCAACAAATGTATTGCTTTCAATACATGACCATGACCTTGACCTCTTGGAAATAAGAGCATTTGGAATAGGTCTGTCTTGATTCTGATGGTTATTTTTCAAGTTATTGCAATCAGAAATAACGTGTCCTTTCTTCTTGCAATAGGTACACGTAGGAAGAGATATGGATTTCTGATCAATCATATCAGAAACTTGATTTCTAAAAGTTGTGCCAGATTGAAATTTATAAGGGCTCGTATTAGGCTGAAATACTTTTTTTACCAGAAGACTGCTGAGTCGAAGACTTGGCTAAAAAAGAAACTTTATGAGATAAGGAATACTCGTCAGCAGTACGAGCAGCATTTTCCAAGATTTTGACCTTATGCTCATGAAAATAAGTCTTAATGTCACTATGGACACAATTCTTAAACTCTTCAAGTAATACAAGTTGTCTGAGATTTTTATAATCTTGATCAACTGTCTTGGCTAAGCACCACCTATTAAATAACTGCTTTTGTTCTCTTGCAAATTCAGCTTTTTTATAGTTCCTGAATTTTTTCCAATAAGCCTCAGGGACTAACTCATAAAACTTTAAGATACATTCCTTAACCAGATGATAGTCAGCACTTTGATGTACTGACATGGATGCATAGATATCTCAGACTTTGTCCAAAAGTGCACTCTGTAATAATAGAGTCCATTGCTTCCTTGGCCATTTTGAATTTTCAGCAATTTTTTCAAAATGTGGAAAATATGTGTCTACTTCTTTTTCTCTAAAAGGGGGCACTAACCGAATATTCTTAGTAACATCAGAACTTGAATTTATATGTAAAGTGGGAATGTACTTTTCACTTGCCAGCTCTAATTCTCTTAATCTAAATTGATATTCCCTTTCTTCCTTCTCTCTTTCTCTCTGCAATTCTAGTTGCATTTGCATTTGTTTCTCTTCTTTCTGTAACTGCATTTGTTTCTCTCTCTCTCCTGTTTCTCCAATTGCAACTGCATTTGTTTCTCCTCTTTCTGTAACTGCATTTATTTCTCTCTCCTCTTTCTCCAACAGCATTCCTCTTCTTTCTGTAACTGCATTTGTTTCTCTCTATCCTCTTTCTCCATCAGCATTTGTTTTTCTTGTTTCTGAAGTTCAAGCTTTCTTAACACTAATTCCATCTTGTATTTTAATTCCTTTACTTTTATGTTGGAGTCTGATACAGACTTACTGATTGAAACCAAAGCACTTTTATCCAAAACATTCTTTTCCACCAAATATTGGACCAAAATATGTTTTATTTCTTGCCTCGTTAAAGAAGCTTTTGCCTCAGAAAGATCATATTTTCTTGCAAGCTGAAGCAATTCATCTTTTTTCAAGAATTCTAACTGTTCCTGGGTAGGATTTGAAAGAAAGATCTCCACATTTGGTGACATTGTAAAAAAGCCTGTTGATTTCACTAAAGATTTCTAAAATGTGAAATAATGATTGGGATTTTAAAAAATTCTGAAACTAGGGGAATTTAAAATTTCAAAAACAAGGTTTTCTGAAATATTTTATCCAAAATTCGTATCCCAAGGACGAGCTCCCAATTTTCTGTTACGAGTCTATGCTCTTAAAATAAGTAACAGAAAAGAGTGAAGACAACAAGTTTTGTAAAATTTAACAAATAATTTATTTCCCTAGAATACAAAGTGAAAAATGAGAAAAAAAGAACTTACGGTTTTGCGAATTAAATCCAAAAATAATCCAAGAATTGAAAATAGAAGTTCTAGTAATAAAAACTCTTGAATGAAACCGAGTTTGAGTCCCGATGAAATCCGAAGCTGCAGGCGATAATGTCTGTAATGTCCTATGAAGTGCAGATGTGCCAACAGTCTCTTGTTGAATCACAGAAAATATTATTCCATTTTTGAATTCAGTATAAATTCCAATAAATGTCTTTATCCAAGAATTTTTTTAGAGCACTTTTGTATTTCCAGGGTAAATAATCACTTGAATTCAATAATCTGAAGAAAATAAATTTCAACCCAAACTGGTTACAACATAATACAACTTAATGTGTCAAGTGTTTTAAGCCCAACTGAATAAACCTTTATCAAAATATCAGTTATACAACTAAGTAGACACAAAACAGATTCCCGGATGAGGGTCAAAAGTTCATTCTTCTGGAAAAGATATAAGTTTGTAACAAATGGACATATGCTTAATATCGCGTAGTCCAGGTATGACCTTGACTCAATGATTCTTACTCTAAGATAGATTAAAAAGAATTTTAAAAAGTTGTTTACCAAAACTGTCACTGATTTTGGAACAAGGTCAGCAACTAGATACAATGTTTCTATTAGTTGTTTATATCAATGAAAAAGAATAAAAAAATAAAGAAATCAGTCAGAACTGAACTCAGATCTGGACAAGGTCAAGTCCAGTAAACAATGTTACATTACAATAGCATTTAATGGAATAAAAAAATTAAATACTAACAGAGAAACAATTAAATGAAATATACATAACATACTGGAAATTGAACTTCCAAATCCTTACAAATAGCTAGATTAACTGTAAAATGCCCTGTTTTGCAGGACACTAACTTCAGCTGTTGCACGTGTTGGTATGTAAATATGTCGGAATCAATGTTTACATTCATTACTGTGAATAAATGGACACAGCCAGGCAATGATTGAAATCAGGAGAAATTTGCCAGTTTGAATGCACTAAGATTGCAATAGAAGGTCATATGATGATAGCTACCAGTCACGTGGTTTAAAGATAAGATATTCCCCATCACTGGTCTGCACTTGAAAACACGATCATATACGCCAAGGAGTGTTGAGAAAATACAATCCTACTCAAGTGACCAGTGGTCCATCAAAAGCAAGCCATCCCTTTCTCCCTCACGCACAGTAAGAATCTAGGAGAATGCTTTGCTTTGTTACTCACTGGGGTGTAGGATAGTAACTCAAATTCCAACCCTTCGAGTTACCATAGGAAAAACCGATCCTTTTTAACCCTGTATACGGTTGTGCTAAAACCCATAGAGTTTTTAAGAAAACCAATCCTCTGACACTTACACAAGATGAGAATATAATTCATCGAACTATCATGGGAAAACATGTCCGTAGATCTGTACAAACTGTAGGACTGTGATTAGTTGAGTTAAGGTAGAAATATCCATGGACACCTGAACAATATTGGAACTGTAACCCGTTGCGCTTTCGTGGGAAGGTCAATTCTTTTGATAGGTATATACGCAATGAGATTCTAAATTACTGAATATCATTAGATAACACACACATGATGGGACAATTATTTGTCAGTTTATCATGGGATAACCAATTGGCTGTAATCCATGGAGTTTTCATGGGAATATCCATTCCTTAATACATAGTAATGCACTGTCAGACTGTAACCTATCAAATTGTTACATTACATATTACCCACTCAGACTGCAACATATATATGGTGATTACATTACATATTACCCACTCAGACTGCAACATATTTATGGTGATTACATTACATATTACCCACTCAGACTGCAACATATACATAGCGATATCACGCCATCCCGTCTGGTTGTACTCCCACCACCAACACCACCGAATTTAAAAACAGAATGCATCAAGGATATAAAAAATGCACAAAACTTAGTCACTTCATTCATTGATTTATAAGTTCTAACCTGTTTGTCGCCAAGGAGTCCCAAGCACTGCCAACTTCTTGGCGTTTGGAATCAAACGGGAGTTTCTATAGCAACTCGGTCATCAGATTTGCTAGGGTCAGTCTATGTTTTCAAGCAACGGATGTGATGTACTACACCATCTTTGAAAATCTCAATAATTACAAACATTTTTTATTTACATCTCTTCGAACACATATATACAAGAATTCCACCTATTCCTTTGTTCAATTTGTTCTAGGAATATTAAAAGTAGATATTGCAAATATTTGACTCAGACGACACCATTTTTACTACATTTGCATTGAAACGCCAATAATTCAACAGTTTTATAGACTCCATGGCACCAATTAAGGTTAGAAATTATAAATCAATTAATGAAAGGACGCAGATGTGAGGTTGTGCTAATATTATAGTTATTGTTCGAAAACTTAAATTGTCACTGAAATCCATCATTTATCTTGGGCATTAAATGATACTTACGCTGTTAAACGTGGTGGACTGTAACCGATGAAGTTATTCGAACACTAATTTGTTGATGATTGCAGATGGTGAGACTGTAACCCATTGATTGTTCTTTGCAAAACCCACACCTTGGTACTTAGACATGGTGATACCATAATCATTCAAATGATCATAAGAACAGCCATTCTCTATACTTACTCGTGATAGGACTGTAACTTGTTAAAGAGAACTCCGTGTTTTGTGCCTGCTGCTGATCCATCATCATTCCAGTGACCTCGATACATACCAAACGCCCACCATTTTGGGTTACTTTCATGATAGTCTGAAAAATGTGATGTGTATTAGACACTCCAGTCGCAGATAGAGTATCAAATAAAACTGGCCTTCCAAACGACTGAAACGTTTGATTAACAAGAATGGATTTTTCTACCCGTAGCTCATAATCAAGATTCATCTCTTCTTCTGGTACCTTTCTAAACACACCCTGGTACTTAATGGTAATTTCAGCATGACCCGTTGCAGCAAAACCAAATGTCTGGACACTTCCCGGCAGTCCAACAAATGTCAACATCTGGTAACCTCTCGCATACAACTGCATCAAAAGTGGGTAATATGATTCAGTCCTTGTCATTGTCAAGGACACATCACTATGCAGAAACCTGAACCTCGTATTGACATCTATGTGAGCATTGATATTAATAAAATGGTAGAAAATAGGTTTTCCATGATATGGCTGAAGTTTTGGACCAACTCCTTTTGGAAGAAATTGACCGCTTGATTTTTCCATTGAACTTGAAGTTCCCATCTTGATCTTGTTTACTTGGTTTCTCTGTAATGAAATGCAGAAATTTCCTGAATGTTTGTGATTAAAAAGAAAAACTTTGCCACCATAAACGCACTGCAAACAGTTTCGGTTCCCATTTTAGTGAAAGATACCTTCTTCATATAATATATCTAAAATATGGAAGTTAGAAAACATGTATGTACGTTTACCCGCCAAAGATTGTAATAAATGTTTATTTCAAATGGGTAGAAGATCACATAGAAAATTGTCAACGCGCATTGAATACGCACAAACTTGCTCGTGCATGAAACTGCGTGTATGTGCAATGTTGTTCAACTCCTTCTATAATATTAGCCTTCCCTACCTTCAAACCTTGGGAGATGTTTAAATATTTGTCCTATTTATGCAAACTAGTGTAAGAAATTCGCTTTATTTCCCTGTAAAGGGGCTTAGACGTTATGGTGGAAGGACCAAGGATGGACGTGAAACATTAACTCCTTACACACAATGAATGGCGCTAAATGGCTGAAAAATTCGCTCTTTTTCATTGATTATAGTCTTGCGAATTCATCCTTAATGTACATAAAAATCTGATTCCATCATTCCTGTATACACACTTCTATAATCAACACAGAAGGCAAATAATGACACTATATTATCTAATACAGAAGGTATGTTGATACACATTTAATGATGTCAACTAGTTAGTGGGATTTAATTATACCGCATTATATAATTTTTTGATTTGAAAATATTTCTTTTAGATTTCACTGGATCTTCCCTTTATGGAAAGAAAGTGACATGCATCATGGTCTCCCTTGAATCATTGATGATCTTATTTACCGCAAGGAACAAGGCCAGTGACAATGAGCATGTATGATAAGTTTCTTCAAAGTTTACGTTTGACACAGGAACATTTAAAAGTATAATTTTTATGGCAGCAAGTATAAAACTTTGAAGCTGACAAAAGGAGAGTATGCGGTACTGGATTATTTCTAGTGATTACTTTTATTCCAATACCAAAGACATACAAAGCCTTTTCAGAAAAACATCGGGGTAGCTAAAGTAGTGCACTTACAAAACGTTTTCGCCGTTCTGATAAAATGACGAAGGTGAATCACAGCATTTTAAGGCATAAATCCCAAAATTTTTGTTCTCACGGACAAGTGAATTTTTTTTTTTATAAAGGAAAGGAACAGTATTTCCCTTTTCCTTGGATGATCCTTGTAACATCATCCAAACTTCCAGATTTTGAAAACAGAAGTGAAAGATCATAATTCAGAGTCAAGTTTGTATCCACAAGAAACAATAGAAAATAATTTTTTTCAACTAGAGCCTGCAAGATAAAATCCTTTTGTTGGCCTTGTTGTGTTATGCAGCCATGTGAAGTACACCCCGGTTCCTTAAAACCACAATAAAGTGACAATGTAGAACCATTGCTAGATTTCTGTTCTGTTGGCGGTGCCAACTATTCGCCAGAAGCAGTTACCTTATCTGTTGTAGATCTTGTTATCTCTATCAGTAGTAACAGGAGTTCCAGGCTCAATGACCACGGTGTGATACAATATTTGGCACAATCAGTTACACTGGACAGTACGAATGTCAACACTTTAATGTGGAACATCATACTGGCAATTAACTAATGCAAATATAACGGAGTTAGTAAAATCGATATTCAGGTTTTCACATTTTCGTTCAGATGCGAAAACTGTCGTACAAGTGCCCAATACCATGAGCTGATGATCAAGCTTTATCAAACAATAATTTTAAACAATTTAGCCTAATTAGTAATATTTTAATATTCTTCTTTTAATTATTTGGAGATATATAAATAGGAAAATAAATACTATAAAAAGAATATAAATCTGTACATCATGGTATCTGTTGAGCCTACCATAGATGATGCAGTGAGTTTTACAAACGTCATTATAATTAGGGTGCTGCAAAAGTTGAACAGTGCCAGCTGATGACATCAATGTTGACAAATAATGAAAAAATAGGATGGCGTATTTATTTATTTTGCAGGATACCAACGGATTAACTGAAAATGAACATCTAGATTAAATACAAGATCTAATCTGATGCGCATTTAGAGTCACAAATACAAATACAAATAGAACAGCAATTATGCAATCTTTGTACCCTATTCAGGACACAACAAAGATCTACGTTGCAAAATTAATTTTACTTTAATAAAACTATTCAGGTGAAAACATTACGATACGATTTCAGTAATATATTTCAGTCACAATTAAGACAAAATTGCGTTTTTGGTGGGAATAGAAACGCGCGCGCGTTTGTGTGTGTGTGTGTGTGTGTGTGTAAATGCAGGTAAAAAAAATCAATATATAAAAAGGAAAATATGTTAAAGTCTTGTATTCGTGAAAGATGAACAAATTTACTTAAATGAAAATAAACAAACATATATACATGTCCTGATTGTTATTGGACTTGTTTAATTTATATTTTTGTGTGTTCCGATTAGTTCTGATCCTTCCTGCTGCAATGTTAACATCTTTGGTATTAACTGCAAATAATAGATGAAGTGGCATGCTCCGATAAAAAAGAGACAGACTGAGCAGCTCTCTTAATTAATCAACTTTTTACACTTCACATGACTCCTGGTACTTCATAAATGCCTTTTTGAATAGCTAAACGAATAATTACCAAATAGTTTCCATCCCTGTTTGAGTTTGTCTACAAATAATTTGCTTGTAGGTTTAAGAAAAGCGGTATCAGCAACATTTTTTTAATAACCTTTGCAATGGCTAAAGCAAACGTTGCTTCTTTCATAAATAGAACTGTACCAAAAAGGCTTGGCAATTGTAACTTTTTTCTATGAACAGCTATTTTATCCTTTTACCTAATGGTAATTTTTCTCGAACTTTTGAATTTCTTTTTGTAATATTTCTCTCAAGTTATTTCCTAAATCTGTTAAGTGTCTAACTATTTGTGTTGTTTTGCTTTCAGTGTTTTATAACGGGTCTTTTAACTTAGCTTTTCAAGTTGCATCTATTTCTTTGCTGATATCTTTCTTTATCTTCTCTACCTGTTTGTCATACATTTCAACTTCTAATTTCATATGTTTAAATTTTAAATCGACCTCTTCTATTGACTTCTAGCATCTTAATCCTCTTTCTTCTTGCAGTGTAAATAACCTACACTCTGCAGGTTCGAACGGCAAAGATATGTTTGTATATTTAAGTCTATCTATCCTAAACTTCACCTTTTATGACATATGTAGGAAACCTCTAGCCCTCGTCGAGCACGTGATTAACAAATGCATGCTTTGAAGCATAAATGTTTAATCTTCCTAATATTAGTTCTTAAAAAAATCAGACTCTCCAGGTTTACATTGCACTGAGCTAATTGATAACACGCATTTTTTTACGGGGGGAGGGTACCTCCTTCAGCCATATGTAAATTTACGGATCCACTTCTTCCTTTGAATGCTGCATAAATTTCATCATGTCTACCTCTGCAAGCAGTTCTAGCATCTACATTAATGAATTCTTTACCAAGACTGTAATTATTTTCAGTGATACAATTTTTAAATATTGGAATAGGATTAATTGTCTATAGCTGTATATTGTTGAGTTTTGAACCCAGTATTAGATGAATCACTATCTAAAGTGTCCCATTGCTACATGAATAGTTTGATCTTCGTCACGTCTATCGTACATTTCAATGTCTCCATCACCTTCTGCCATTTTCGCATTATTTAAATGGATAAAAATAATTTAAAATGAATTGTGATTCATATAGCTAAAAGTAATAGCGTGAAAGGCAATAAAGATGGAAAATATAAACAAGAGGTAGAAATAAATATTTACAATGGTATATAAAGCAAGAAAGGTGGAACATGTTTACTGAAATGAGTAAGAGAAATGGACGAGGATGAAATCAAACAAAAATAATGAAATATTTGTGAATGCGAAGTCAGTTAAAATATTTAAGCCTATATAAAATGCTGTCATTACAATTATTTGTATACTGGTATATAAAAGAACTGAAAAGCAGAACGCGGAAAAGCACTGAAAACCAAAACACAAAAGTTAATAGTAAATAATTTCGTATCGGATGTTTTGTGGGCGGAAGCAGATTTTAGATGCGCCTGTTTTATCAGCAGATAAATAATATCGTGTCTAATATTATGCAAGCCTCTCTAAGTGAAAAAGTTCTTGAAATATTAGACGTTCCAAAAAATCTTACAACCCACTGAACAAAGGATAAACTGTGATATGAGATGCATTAGAGAGTGACATGGAGAAATAAAGAAAATTTGGAAGAATACTGTACTTTACGATCAAAGTTAGATTAATTTAAAACAGACCTAAATAACAAAGTCCAACAAACTGATGAAGAAATTGAATTACTTTAAAGGTAGGACGTTAAAACTTGAAGTTACGACAGCTGTTAACCCTAATACTTTGTTGTAGTGGCATAATCAGGTTGACTTAGTCGACATAATAAAAAGATGGAGAACAACAAAAACAGAAGACATGTGAATGAAAGCGTAATCGGATATAAAAGATTTATCTATCACTGATATGATAGCCAAAATAAAAATTCTAAAACATTAGACTTTAATAGCTCTTAAAAATTAATGAATGAAAACAGATACCAGGGGCTACAATGAACGAGAACTAATAAATATCAGTATGATTCGAAGTGTTGACGAAATAAATAAAGAGGTGAAACGATCAACAACTATTTTAATAATATGGAACAAAAGTTTACAATATAAATGAAATCGATAAAAAGGTCTTAGCAGTGAGCAGAAGAATCGAAACAGCAGTTAACTCAGAAATAGAAGAAAACAGACAAAAATCAAAACTCAACTGAACACATACATGGTGATAAGGTGTCTTGCATCTATTGCTAAAATGTATGAAAATACAAACATGTTAGATCAATTCAAAACAGGAGTTGAACGGCAACACCAAGACAGCACCTGGAAGTATAGAGCCTATGATTTTTTCATTTTGCTAGGTCAATTATATTTATCAAATTATGATATTTGTAATGATGGGTCACATCTCGTTGAACGAGTTTGTACTAATTTAAAGAAGCCAATTATTGGCTGGCAGAAATTTTTTTATCATCCAACTTCATCTCAGACATAACATACTAATTATGGCTTTGACTAAACTCCAGCGCGTTTTAAATTCAAGTTGGACACAACAGATACGCCACAGCAATATGACATTTAAATAAGGAAATCAAGCCTATATACAATATTGGAATAAATTTGTACATTGAATCATACGATTGAACGGGATCAAATTGACTTTTATACCTGTTTCGAGACAATCGATGGACGTCTTGCTTACACAGTAAAGTTTAGCAACGAGTATGTAGCTAGTCAATACAAAATAAAAAGATCAATCAGAGTTTATGAAGAGAACCGGTAATATTATACAAGTCTACTACCATTAAATAAACGATAGTAATGTGACTTTTAATCAGTGGACAAGTAACTGAAGGTCTGGCATTTGGAATAGCCAACGCTTTATTTCAATTATTTCATCCCATTGGTATAAATGATGAGACATGACAAATTTCTTGAAGACATACACAGCAACAAAATGCAGCACTTAACGAAACCAGAGCGAAGACACGTGACTATCTGATTGGTTCACTCATATAAATCAACCAAAGCACCAGCTAATCTGACCCCCAAAATGTTAGAATATTAGGTAGTTCTAAGGCCAGACAATCAGGCCCCGACGAAAAAGTTGGCATTGTTTGGTTCACCAACAGGCATATAACCGCAGGACCCGTCAACCTGACCCCAAAATAAGTAAGAATATAAGGTGGTCAAATCCACCCACCACTTGTAGCGGCAATACTATAGCCTGTAAGTAAAAATCAGAGTACACCAACAGCACAACCGGAGACGAGAGCAATGACGAAGAAACCATAACCTAAACAACCAACCCACGCCCAAACGACAAGTGGCGCGGTACCTTAGCGACCAGGCATTGGGATGAGGACTGGAGGAGATAAAAGAAGATCGAGAAGAAGCCAAATAAAAGATACAAGACCTCTGGATGGTTGCGGCAGCCTCCAGAGACGAAATGTGACGGATCGCTCGATGGATCAATTCATAAATTCAACAGGAAACATCAGAACACTGGGGGAAAATATAGCGGATGGCCTATCCCCATTCTAAATTGAGAGAATGACACAAGATTTCTCTCCCAGATCATCACTGGTTTGCGGCCGATGAGCAACCTGGTAATTGCTGACCCGATCGATCCAGACAGCTCAAAAAGATGATTCGACTCAAGTTTGATGCGCCCGACCACCTGAAGCCGTTCTTGACCCAGTCTTCAGATAATACACCTCAGCCCTTTATAATGCTTAAAGAACTTCCTCAAATGCCTAAGGATTTTCACTTTGGCATGAAAAAACCATTTCCATAAAACTCATTTAATATTCAAATATGATCCATTCGTCCACCATTCGAAAAGACTACTCGAATATTAACTAATTACGAGCACAAAAACTAATAGGTCACATTAACCTAGAATTGTTTTACTTTCTTTTCGGAATATTTTAACGTACACTATGTACACTAAATTCTATTTTTAAAAAATCAATACAAGTTGGAAAATTGTCCGACTGTCTAGATCGATCCTAATTAGAATATGTGGCTTAGACACAACTGGTTGTAAGGAACAGCCCGAATTAGATAAACTGGGCAAAATTTGATAGATAGAACAACTATGGCGTTTCAGTAGAACTCCGATGCCTCTTGGGGGCTCCAACAAAACACGCAAACTAAAATAATGCGGTTCATACAGTAATGCGTCGAATGGGCACAACGCATTCGACGAACAATTAAGTTGGGTTCGGTACACGCAATTAAAGCTCTGCTGATCGAAAAGGATTTGTTGGATAGTAATCATAGAGTAGGTGTTGGTTGGTACCAAATAAAATACCGATACATTTATCAATATTGAGACAGTCTATAACGTTCCCCAAGTTAAGATTACATTACACATTGGCACCCGTATCGCACCTCCCCCTGCATGTTAAGCCTATGGACACTTTCAACATAGGATTTCCCATAGTTGCCGACAGTGCCCCATTTTGACGTCAACTGTAACATTTAACAATGTAGCCCTATTTCAGGCAAACCATTTCAAACAATGTAACAATGTGGCCTCGGTATTAAATTTACGTAAATACCTATATCGTCCCTGAATGTTAAACCTATGGAAATTTTTTAAATAGGATTGCCCCTTGATACCCATATCACCCCAAACGTAAAACTATGACGTAAATGGTAATTCTGTTATTATCTTAAATGCTCCATATTACTACTTTTATGTTTTCTGCTTTTAGCTCTTGCACGCATTGTGAACAAATGCATGATTGATAATACGAATTGCAATGTGTCATTGATATGTTTGTGCTACTAGTTTGAATTGAATGTATATTTATTTCATGATATATATTTGGCTGTAGCATACATCTTTCAAGGAGGAAATGAGTACATACATACATACATACATACATCGTCAGATCTATATCTATATCCTGCTACCCACCTTCCATTATACCACAATCTAGTACACACCATCATGACAGGAAGACAACCACAGGCTGCGAAATATATCAAGGACTTACAACATGCCTACAGGATTTGTTGACATGCGTAGATAAGGGTCTGGCAATATAGGTGGCGCTCTTCAGTTTCGTATTTTGCATAGGTATTTTAAAGAAAAAGAATTCCCCCGGGTTTCCTCACTAGTTATACTGGCTATTTAAAAAAGACCTTGTATATCTTAGGTATTGTTCAAAGAACCTTTAATTCCCTTTATTCTGGTGTATGATTGATGGGTGTCATATGGGTTATAGAGTATACAGCTTGGCCTTACTCCAGATGTGCATCTTTCAAAAAAGTGCTAGCTCCACTTGGTCATTTTCACTTCCTGAACTTCAGAGGTAAATTGTGAAAAAAAGAGCCGATAACTTTTTTTTACATTTTTTTACATTTTATATATTTGGTAATTCATTCACTGCACTTTCAGAAGCTGGTATTGTCTAGTCTGGCAAAATTCATTTTCCTATTTTAATAGCTGCTAAGGATAGTGTACTTTAGACAAATTCAGGCTGATTTTTGGAGCACAAGTGAGCA
>JAECUM010039668.1:0-24419 GCA_016617855.1 Megalonaias nervosa | reverse complement strand
TGGAATTTCAACGGCAGTTATCAAATAGAACAGATTAATGATGAGTTCCAACGCAGAATTAAATCTATCACAGGGAAAGAATCTAAAATAGCGATTACTGTTTATGAACCAACATTATCAGCGGTGATTGAAATAAATTCTCCTGATTATCTCGTAGATATTTATCAAAGTTCGATCAGATCAGTGTTAGGATGGCCTGAAGTCGCACCTGTTTATAATGGAGTTTCAGAACCAACTAAAAATGAATTTAAAACGAGTGAAGAAAAATTCATTAAAAATCCAGAATATCGAGAAAAATATCCATGGAGACATATATTATTTAGATCTGATCCAAACGACGATACATATCACTTTACCGATTTTTACGGTAAAAGGATCCCCAAGATGAATAGATCAGCATTCAAAATTACACCAGAGGGGGGAGGTATCGAGAAAATGTTGATGTAGGATTTATTAAAGAATTTTTTGATGATCTTAAACCTGAATACGATAAAACGTTTAATGATCTAAGAAATTTACTTATTTCATTATCACAACATTACAACGATAACGTAAAGCAGCAAATAATCGAGTCAATAAAACACTTGAATGGTATCTTATTCGATTTATACATCGCCAATCGAAGTATCATAAACATTGCGACTAAACTCAATGGAAATTATTACACAAATACGACATCTAAACAAATATTTCTTGATCATTATAAAATAACAGATAAAGATTTACAAACATTTATTATACCAGATTTAAATAACGCTGAAATGAAGAAATCATTAAATGATCTTATTGAAGAATATTATCCGGGAGTAATTGAATCGTGGAGAAAAATAGCTCCACCACCGGTTATACTAAAACACAATAACAATCCCTTTGGTGCCGGTAGACATATATCGCCGGACATTGTAAACATAACAACAACAATTGCAGTCAATCTGGTATGCGATGTTATTAAAGGTAGCTATCAGGTAGATCTTTCAAAATCTAATCAAGCCCAACAAGGGTATATATTATATTCATTTAGCCCTAAAGATCCACCAGGGTGGTTAATTGTAATTGAACCAATTAATCCCGTTTACCTGCGAGTTCATAATCCATTTCTGACAAGAATACACTTTAAACTTACAGACCAAAATAATAGAATTCTGGACACGAGGAATGAAGAACTGAATATAAACCTGTATGTACGCTCATAGAGCGTTTTTATTATAACAAAAAAAATATCCGGATGTTTATTCTTTTGTTTACATAAAATCCATGCACAATGAAATCTAGAAAACTGTGGCTGCATATTGATTATTCCATAACAGCTGTGCGTAAAGTTATTTTAAGAACCGCTATATAACTAAATCAATATCCGCTGTTACGGCCCACGCATAGACTCAGTGTTATACAGAATTATATATATTTTGGAAACTAGAAATATAAAATCTCATTTTAGACAGAAAAATGTGGTTTTTGTTAAGAATATTATAGTTTTTAGGAATAACGATATGACTGACACATTGGTAAACACATACTAACTTTTTCAATATGTATTTATAACAAGGTCCGATAGCTCAGTTGATAGCGCGTAGAAACTCTCATCCGGAGGGTCATGATTCGAAACCCAAGAAGGACAAATTGTCTGCGGGGGGCGATTTTATGCCAAGATTTATAATTTATTGGGGGCTCCAGCCACCCCCGTCTTCAGAGTACACCAATCCACTACGTCAACACGTGGTGGATTCACTTTTGTGAATCACCCATTGGTTGATCGTTATGGGTTGGTATGCTGGCGTGAAGACGGCATTTCATCATCATCATCATCATATCATCATCATATCATCTCATCAAAAATATACAGCGGGGGTGATATGAGGTCGTGACCTTGTGACTTCACTAAAGGGGTACCCCACACAAGGGCCATTCCAAAAGACACAATCGCAAAACTAAAAATAAACCTAATGAGATTCCAGGTCACAAAGACCAATCAGCCTTTGAGTTCTTAGAGTTTTCGGTTACGGATATTTAGGAATTCTTGTAAGGCAATAAACAGAATCTGATTGGTCACTAAAATAAGACCTACACGTGTATAAACAACCCTCTGAGTTCTTAGAGTTTCGGTTACGGATATTTAGGAATTCTTTCGGGAGTAAACTAATAACACGTATAGACAACCCCTCTGAGCCTCTAAAGTTTCGGTTACGGATATTTAGGGGTCTCTTTGGGGGTAAATGTCTAAACAAAGATTCGGAACCTCATTAGGTTTATCTGATACAACTATGGAATGGTAGACCGAATGTCACCCCGCGCTGTATATTTTTGTTTATTTTTATATTAAATATAATATATATATATATATATATATATATATATATATATATATATATATATATATATATATATATATATATATATATATATAATGAACCATGAAAACATCAATGATATTATCTGTGCTATTAAAAAACTAAAACATAACGGAATAAAAATATCTGATAATCTCGACCCTCAGAAAATCATGTGCGATTTTGAATTACTGCAACAGAGAAAATTTGATAATAAATATACACTATCTTCAAACTACAGATTTATAAAATTAATTTATCAATCCATGTTTGAATCACTAGCTATGGTAAACGACAATCAGGTAAAGCTATTTGCACCTCTTGCACGTTCTATCGAAAATATTAAATCTGAACTGTCTCACGAGTACGAAAGAAAAAAGATTGTGGATAATCGTGTAATGCAATTAAGAAAGATTATGCTATCTGATTCTGTAAAAAATGATAATGACGCTGAGAGCAGCGACGGTGAAGGTGAACCCTTGACAGAGTCAGTGACTGTAATTATGGCTAAACAAAACCCTTGGGAAAATTAACGTAGATATCTCTCATAGATATGCTTCTGTGGATACCTCATATTATATCCCAACCATGTTTCAGTAGGTATCAAGTAATCATTTGGTAATATTAAAAATACGGTAGACTAAACGTATTGAAAATTTATTTTTTGTGTAAATCTTTTGGAAAAGGAGGATTTTTGTATATTTTCTGCGACAAATTGTACCGATCGTGGTACTATGTCAAAGTATTTGGCAGCAGAATTAATTGATTCAAAACTAATTTCTTCCCCAGTCTCTGTATTTATAGATTTAATAGCTCTCTTTCTGTATAATTTACACCTTCCTGTGTTTCCGGATTTACAATTTTGACTCTGTGTAGTAACTCGTAAATTAGAAATCGAATTATCAAGTTTATTGCCGTTGATGTGATCAACTACATATCCATCTTTGATTATTCCAAAATAACACTCGTAGGTAAATATATGAGATAAATATCTTTTTTTCTTGCCATTAGCAGTAAATCTAAGATAACCAGTATTATCAATACTACCGACTGGTTTTTTCAATCTGCAGTTTCTAACCACGCCATCTCGGGATGATTCATAATTAGTAATGATTGGATGTGACACAAACTCATTTTGTTCCATTTATATATAATACTATTTGTTTAAATCATTATTTTTTTTGAAAATCTAGCCAAATAATCTTCTTCGGTTTTTATAGGAGAGTCAGCGTTATTTTTTTTTGTCATAATATCGTTTTAGTTCTCTGTATTTTTTACCACCGCATTGCGCACACAATTGAGTTTTTCCTCGCACTCCAGCACTACACACAATACACGGTTCTGGTCCTAGACTTCCATTTCTGACACATTGCATATGATAACTACAGTATTCATTCACGCATGATTTATTACAAGTAGAAGTATATCCAATTTTGAGCCAAGCACATTTGTTTTGTGTTTCAATCATATACAAAAGATTAATGTTCAATTAAATATATACTTGCTCTAATTATAATATGGAGGAATTATCCGTTATTGAACCTTCCCCTGCTAGATTTGACCTTGACAGACTAACAGAATATAAACTTAGTATTTCGATGCAGGATCTGGCATTAACGGTAACCGAACGTATTCGTGAAGCAAAAAAGGAATTTCGTGACGATGGTGCAGTTAATACATGGTCAACATTCAGAGTTGAAAATGTTACTAATATGATGAATGATAAACGAGGAAAAGTAATTATTAATCACCTTGATAATCAAAAATATTTTATTTTAATAAAATTTATTGTAAATACAGAAGAAGATATTTGGATTATTCGTGATAAGCGTGATCCAGTCCGTGTGCAGTCCGGGGGTAATATTGTTCTTTTTAAGTAATAAATCTAAGCCCGGAATACTTACTGGCATTGATAAACCTTACTATATACAGAGTTATCCAGCAACTGCAGTTGTATATGGAATATTTCCGCTGAATGATAAACCTAATGTTGCGGATCTCAAACCGATGAAAATATCAAGAATAAACTGCGTAGCTGAACGAGTTACAGAGCATTCTACAAATGCGATACGTGGTAATGGTTTAACTGATTTAAGACGTAAAAAAATAAACACATGGGCAGAGTCGGTTAAAGATGCTGGTGCATCTATTAAGGATGTTGCTGAACTAGAAAAGTTATTAAGATTTCCAATAACAGTAAAAACACTAACCGGAGAGATATTATACGAACCAAAATATATAAAAAATGGAAACCCTATAACAATCGTTGATCATAATGCACATGCATGTACTAATGCTGTAACGATATTTCCACGAGATAGAAAAGTTAAGTTTTATAACGGTGACATCTTTGATTTTATTAAAAATATCAGCAAAAGCGACCCTGTATCCGTTTGGTTATTTCAGAGTTCGGAATATGATCATTACGATCAGTTTGTACGGCCTAACGGTGATATTTATCGTACAGAATCTCTCCATGAGGAAATGGAACATCTTGCACAACGCCTTTGGCGTGAATATACCCCTGATGATGTCATAGTTGGACAATTACTGAATAACTGTTTTACCGTACCATCGGTTGCTGCCCATTTCGCTCAGGAGAAAAATTCATGGAAAACGACACGATCGGAATTCCTTGAAGATGTCAAGAAAAGCTGTTTAGAATATGGTCACGGTGGATTATGGAACACCAAATACAA
This sequence comes from Megalonaias nervosa, assembly GCA_016617855.1. Classification (NCBI taxonomy): domain Eukaryota; kingdom Metazoa; phylum Mollusca; class Bivalvia; order Unionida; family Unionidae; genus Megalonaias; species Megalonaias nervosa. The sequence continues at coordinate 19,393 of JAECUM010039668.1, read as the reverse complement.
CCATAGTGATGTTATCTCAGTTGATATGGCTGCATGTTATCCTGGAAGTTTTCTTGGATATGGAGTATGTTCTAAATACTTTAAGAGATTCGGACATCCTACACATGACATGACCAGGGTTGCGATAAACAGACATTTACCAGATTTTGACTTAACCGGATTTGCTCATGTAGAATTATTCGAATTTGCAGAAAATCTCCATCCGATTACTTATGCTTGGTTTGGAAGACATTTTTCAGAAAAATGTTGGGCTCCGATAGTACTATTGCGGTATATGCTTGATGCTGGATTTTTAATATCGTTGAGAGTAACTGAAGCGATTATATCGTATAATTCACAGAAGCAAGTTTGGTTACCAGAACCGAACAGATTTAATATTGATGATACCAGAAAAGAATTCCCTGATATTGATGAAGATCATATTATTAAAATAAATAAATGCAGAAACGAATACGATGAGAAATTTACAAAAGATCTCGGTAGAAAGATAATCGGTAAATTTACTCAAGGTGGTTCATACGATTATAAACGAGCGTGTACAAGATTGATTATGGACGATGCTGAACTAGATTTTATAATCGCTGATACAACTGAGAAAAATGCGTTTATAAACAGATGTAATGCTTATTTATCAGATAAAATGAAACTAGGTACCATTGTGAGCTATCTTGATGGCGACTCACCGCAGTTTACTCATTTAAGATCTTCGATGTTAGCTTATGTTTCGATAAACCTACTATCGATGATAAATAAATTTCCTCATCACGCTGTCAGAGTCGCTACGGATTCATTTTATGTACATAAAAAATATAAGGATTTATTAAAACTCGGTAATGGTGAATGGGGGACATGGAGAATAAAACAAGAAAATATATTTAGTTATTCTGAATCTGCAGATGTTGAAATTGTGGAGACATATTACAGAAATAATAATCAAACATCAAAGTCATCTGCACCATCTGTGTATGATCCTGTATCTAGGTATAAGACCGTTTATCTTAATGGGTGTGGTGGTTCAGGTAAAACAACTCATGCGATTAACTTATTTATAAATAATATCTCAGATATGATTGTTTTAACACCGACGCACAAACTTGCTAGAGAAATAAAGCAACGAGGAGTAAAATCATGTACATATCACAGTTTCTTTAGATGGTGCGGAGACACATGGACCCCATCGCGGATGGGTGAAAAATATATACCTAAATATATTATATGGGACGAGATATGCACGGTGTCGCTAGAAACACTAAAAACATTTCTTGATTGGTTGTTATTTGAAGAATACTGCTGTGATTATGTGCGGCGATCATGGTCAACCACCACCCTTTGTTGGAGAGTCTCCACATGAATGGCTAAAGAATAACGTAAATTATTATGAAGAAATACATAATGACCATAGAGCTATCGATGAACCGCTGAAGGAATTTAAAAAATTAATCAGACTTCAGCCAGACAGATTACAATGTGAGATAATGCGAGGAGTAATTCCAGAGACTTCTATGAATGATTTTTGGACTTTATGGAATCCCGCTGATTTAATAGTTGCAAGTAGAAAGATAGTTCGTGATGAACTACAGAATAAATTATTTACGTTACATAAAGAAAAGTTTCCAACGTTACCTGTACCTTTGTGTTATCGTCCCTCAGATACTCGACGACAGAATATTGATGTTGAAATACCAGGTGGAGACGCTGAAAATATCCGAGTACAAAATCTTGTACTGAATGACATTGTTTTGGTTGCCTGTGATGTTATTGAGAGCGCATTGAACATGGAAAAATCACCGTGGGTGTTAGGATACGCTATAACGATTCATTCGTCACAGGGATTAACTATCTCTGATACAAATATCTGGATTGTAGATGATCGTATCGAATGGTCAAATTTAGTCTATCTTGCAGTATCTCGTGTTAGAAGAATAACTCAACTACATAGAGTTATTATAGATTACGTGATAACTGAGGAAATTACTAATGACGATGTTGTAATAAAGAAAAAATTAGCTGGTTATAAACAATGTGACAAAAAAAATAAGCGTGATTTTGATATTGATATTGAATTTATTATAACACTAAAGCAACTACAAAATAATCATTGCGCAAGTTGCAACTGTAATATGTCATGGCAGTGTTCGAATAATAATCCAAGACAATTTACCGTAGACAGAATTAATAGTGATCTTGGTCATACACGTGAAAATGTAATGCTGACTTGTCTTGAGTGTAATCGACGTCGAGGCTCTGGACGTTTACAAAATTGAGCTTGGTGGTAATTGCGTATCCTCAGGAATTACTTGTAATTGTTCACGTACAAATCCACGCTGAGGGGCTGTAGAATCTAGTCTGTATATTGGAGGTCTACCAGTGGATCTAACCACGCTAGAAATTTTATGTGTAGTCACGCTCCAGATAGGATCGGTTGCTCTTTTTTTACCGCCTTCAAGTTCGCCAGGTTCATATAAATATCTAACTGTAACATTTCCTAATACTGGTTGAGAGAAAGATTCATGTCGTCCGTAGCCATTGGGTATATATTTTTTTTTGATCGCATTAGAAGGTTTCATGGAAGTTGCACGAGTAATTTCATTATTCAACGCAGCTATCACACTCAGTAATCTTGCAACCCATTCACGAGATCTATCTTTGAAGTCAGTAGATATTTCCTTTGCATATTGATATCCGAATAACCGCTCGGCAAGTGTTCTATTAAATCGTTCAACGATTGCCTGATCAAGATGAATTTCAGTATGTCCTCGTCTGATTTTAACGTTATGTTTCTTCATCAACGATGATACTACTCCAAGAAATTCTTTACCGGGATCAACTTGTAATAACCGTGGCCATCGTAGACCACTACGTTGATAAATTCGCTCAAACGCAGATGCAACTTCAGATGCTGTTTTTGTTGATAACGGCTCCGCTTCTTTATATCTACTCACAACGTCAACAACAGTCAATGCGTATTTGTACGTGCGTGATTTTCGTCCACGTGTTTTAATAGTATCGTGTGGTAAAAACAAAATATCTGCTTGATGAACTTCATTAGGGACACTAACATCAAAATGCGCGTAATGAATTCTTTTAGGTGGACTTAGGAAGATTTGCCATATTGCCTGTCGTGCTAACCATGATGCAGCGACATCACGTGAAACTTTTGCTGCTTCGGCGAGTTTACTAATCGCTGCCTTACCTCTCCAAAATCCTCTCGGGGAATAATAAACAAATTCCATTATGATAGTTATATAATTAATTACCAGCCCCTAACACTAGTTTACCTTTCATAGCAGTTTTTACTAGAAAACTAGCTAATTTTTCTCTGAGAGATTTATTAGGTATAGAATTTAACGCGTGAATCAATTTCACATCCGCGAGATGTCGGTGTTGCAAATCCTTATTTTTATACGCGACATCGTGAACGTGACACGCTTGATCGATCTTATTTACTGGATACTCTCCGGGTCTTGGTTGATCTTGATCATCAAGTCGGATATCAAGACGAGTTCCAGGACCACAATAATTATATCCGGGTAAATGTTTCTCACCGGGATATTTAGCCCATGGAGTTCCTGGTAATTTTCCTAACGAAGCAGCGATATCACCACCTGTCTTTGTTCCTGACTTAGTCATGGAGACAAATTTATATTTCTTGGTACCACATTTTACACACTTGCCTGTAAGTGCACGTCTTTTATTTTTTGTTGTTACTGTCGTTAATTCAATAGTATCGGTAGGTGCTCTGCATCGAACACAATATAGACTCATATTATTTATTATATGGATATAATTGACTTTTCTGCGACACGAAAACAAGAGCCAGTAAAGCACCATCCAGCGTTACCAAATTCTATCAGAATGATTATAATAGGCCCATCTGGAAGTAGGAAGACGCAATTACTGCTTAATCTAATAATGCGATGGCTGAAGTGGGATAAATTATATTTAGTAGCACCATCTGTAGATGATCAACGATGTTACGAAGTACTTAAAGATCTTAATGAAAACGCAAAATCGTTACATGAAGACAATGTCATAGACTTTATTACTGATATTGATGAAGCGCCATCTGTAGATGATCTGGATGGATTCATTAATAATTCAGTAGTGTATGATGATGTTATGCTGGACAAACAATCAAATCCAGCTAGAATATTTTCACGAGGTAGACATAAAAATACAGATGTGATTTATGTTACACAGAGATATACACAAATTCCAAAAGTAATCAGAGACAACTGCAATATTTTGGTTGTGTTTAATGGCGTAGATAATTATACTCTACAGAATATTTATTATACTTGGTGTTCAGGCGACATGGACATGAACAAATTTAAAATTTCTTTTCAAAAGCACAAGCTGCTCCCTTTGGTTTTGTAACGATAAATTTACATGATCCTAGGTCAAGATATCGCAACGGACTTGATACAATTTTTGGATAAAAATCATAGCAGCAGTAGAGCTAATTTAGCTGAGTGTGGTTCTCCAATACTCATTATTGATAATATCTATAATGGCTGTTTAATTTATAGCAGCAGAGGGGGTGAATGACATACGTATGTGACCAGATTGTGAAAAAATCTGGTCAATTAAAGAAGTTTTCATTATTAAGGCAAAAACTTCTTTTTTCAGCCTTCGTAGGAACCCTTAATTTTCAAAAATAAGGTCTCTACAAAGTTGTAGGGTTCACCCTCTTTGCTGCTGACGCCATTGCTCATCCCCTTCACCAGAGTCAACGCATACAAAGACTCCTTCGTCCCATCAGGAATTCGCCTGTGCAACTCCTTACCAGTCTCCCTAGTTAACGCCAATTCCATTGGTGCTTTTAGAACAGGGGTTGGTATGGGGATCGCTTAGCTCCAGACCAGGGATGTTTTTAGCCTGTTTTTAGCTGCACCAGGACCTTCTATGACATGTACATAGTTCACACCATGTGCGAGTATGTTCCAGAGGAACCCTGCACATTACTGGAAGAAGAAGAAGACGGGACGTAACGGCACACACACACGCACACATATACAAACACGCGCGTTCGCGCACACACACACGAGACAGGGTTCATAGCACCGCGCCAGGAACACGCAAGTAGCTGAGAACAGCGCAGAGTTTAGGTGTATGCACGCATGGGCTCAAACAACACGAGACATTCACAGGCGCACGCATGCACACGACACCATGCACACATTATAGACTGGTAAGCGCTGTACTAGGCGCACTAACATGACGGGCACAATGCACAGCATCAGAAACACACACACACACACACACACACACACGACTGGCTACAATGTACCGCACAAGGCAGGCACACATCAAAGGATGTGAGGCGGTGCACATCGCAGTACCGCACCCGTCCCACAAACATACGACGAGGTGGATTGTATTACATATACATACGTCAGAGCGCCACCACACCGCCTATCTCCCCAATACACACACACACAACAAGCAAAATAGTGCACCGCATCACACAAACGACGGACACACTTCACAGCACCACATCCACCACGTTCCTACCACATCCACCATACTCTCCTCACATGGCTGCAGCATCTCACAATTTCGCACCACACCCACACAAGGCACACGTAACATGTGAGTGCTAATGCGTATTAGACGTATTGTCCGCCAGTGTAAATAGACTGTTATTTTTTTTTTTATGTGCCTAGCTTGCTTAGTGCGCCATACATTTTAGCCATCTGACTTCCAACAGAAATAGCTGATACTATACATTGTAATTAATTCTAATTGACAGGAATACCTAAATTACAATGTTGTAATTACAAATAGGAATAAATAGTTAATCAACTGCCATTAGATGCACACTATGGCGTGAAGAAACATGTATATGTGCTCTCATGTATATTTATAGGGGCTGTCTGTCGAAAATAACAAAAAGTTGCTTTCTTTTAATGTCAGTTGACTAAATAATTGTACGTATTTCTAATTACAATATTGCAAACCAGGTATTCCTATCAGCGAAGACTGATTTCAGAGCCTAGTTTCTGCTGTGCTCGATGGAAATCCTGTGGCCAAAATATATCGTGCTCAAAATAATGCGTGCAAGACAAAATTCCAGGGATTCTTCATGCTTGTAAAACTGATCACACAGCAGCAGCAGCGTGAATCTGCATAGATAATATATATATATATATATATATATATATATATATATATATATATATATATATATATATATATATATATGTTCTGTCAGTAATGAAGAGTTACGTCCCTTGTTATATGTTGCAAACGATTTCAGCGATTGGGAAAGGAGATTGACAATTATTCTATAAACCAATTAATAGTATCATCATTTTTCAAGCTTAATTATAAACGTGTCACATATACTCCAAGGAAAACAGCATCATTCAAGTCGCACACTATATCAGTAATAAAACGTAAGTACACAGAAACGTCCCGACCGAATCGAGCTGACAGAATGTAGATTTGAGTCAAATCGTCCCGGGCCGAACATTCAGAACACCTTCGTCTCAGAAAGAAACTAGGAAGTAATCGTAGTAATACTTCCTGCATAATCTTTGGTGGACGAACTTAGGTTCAATGTGTGAAGAACCCATTCTTCCAAAATGTTGAAAATAACATTGTACGACCTATCCATAACCAATGAAATACACGCAGTTTTAAATTTTATCGTTATTCCTGTACCTTGCAATGAACATAATTAAGAAGAAATCATTCCGTTTCGAGAGCCATAAGCAATTGCTTACGTTGCTGTTAGCGACGACACGTCATCTAGTCATCGTGATGTTCATCGAGTTATTATGACAAAATAACAATCAAGGGCTTGAAGCCAGCTCAAGCTGGCCATTATTTACACCATGAGGCTGGGTTTTTTCCTTGCATATAATGGAAAAGTCTGAGGATTTTCTGTTCATTTCCACGTAGGGATTACGGGTTTGCGGAATACATCAAGACTGAAATTGAAGACCTTGACAACGCGAAAAAACTACATAACTTCTAAACTGAGATTTGTCAGAAGTGCTGTTATTAGGAATTTTACTTATTTCAAATTAAAGTCAAAATATACATTACACTGATGTTAGCAAATCATGTCAAGAAAAGAAAGCAAAGGCACCAAATACTGGAAGCTATTTTGTAAAGCTCTGAATACACACATCCGTGTCAGCGTAGCTGATCGGTGTAGGGATAAGTTCCAAATCTGGTAGTAAATCACCAGATAACAAAAGTCTCATGCTTAGCGGTGATGGTGCAGAGTGCCAAATTAGTTTTGGGCTTAAATGACCGTAACTCGCCCATGGTATGGTGTGGCATGAAATATAATGGACGCATGCGCGTAGAGAAGTTGCAGAACAGTGTGGTGGAACTACGGTATGGGTCATGTTTCGATGCGAGAACGTTTCGAAGCAAAAGGTCAAGTTGGGCTCTATTTTAATAAATGTTTAAAAGATAAAACTAGGCATTTTATATTTCATTTTAATGGCTGTCAGAAGAGGGTTCTTAGTGAACAGGGTTAGTGCAAATTGAGACCCCTATTAAGGAGACGAGTGACCTTTAAAGACTCCACTTTCTGCTCACAATCACACGCGCGCGTGCACACCCACGCACGCGCACGCATACACTCACAGTCACACGCACACACATATTCTTCTGTTAACAGCGTATTGCAAATCTAGATCTTCCGGAGCGTCTTTTCAGCTGCAAATAGGGGCCCCGAGTGACCGAGTGGTCTTAAGCTCTTACTGTTACGGATCATTGCCATCTCACCTCTGTCTGCGTGTTCGAGTCTCTGGCTCGGCCAATGTGCATATGTGAGAAAGCTTGCCAGTAGCTTCTCGTGGGTCGGTGGTTCTTTCCGGAGTTTTCCCGGGTTTTTTCCTCCACCATTAATACTGGCCGCCATGTATAGCCTATCTTGTGCTGAAAAATTGCGTTAAACCCTACAACAACAACAGCAACAACAACATCAGCTGCAAATCACTGAGCTTTTGCTTGGAATTTAAGACGAATTTTCAGTTAAGACCCTATTCTGTCCATGTATTTAATCCTACGGCAGGTATACTGTTTGCAATGAGTTGAGAGCGTGTTAAATACTAATAAATTCGGTACAATGTTATATCCTCTGACATGGTAACTACAGGACTCACGGTACTAATTCGCCTCCCATAGGAAACCTATACAAATACCATGATATTAAAAATTCAATTACTCTAAATTTCTGAATGCTCGTGACCAAAACTATATTTATTAGTATAGATATATCCTTGACGATAGCTTCTGTGTAGTAAAAACCATATGAGCCTGTTCTGGATCTGTATGTGTTTCACACGTGTTTTCAATTCCGCACCAAAGAGTCAGGTGTTACTTTCAGTAATGAGTTTTCCAAACTCAAGTCTGTCAAAGGACTGATATTCCAGCAATAAAACATTTTCTCTATTTTTTTCAGTCACCGCTAGGATAAAGCCTTAAACAATTCACCCAATTTTTAACTTGAATTACACACACACACACACACACATATATATATATATATATATATATATATATCTCTCTCTCTCCTATATATAACAATATATATACACTCTCTATCTTATGTTCACCAGTTTCTAGATTGGTTTCCATTCTGCCAGTACAGTGCCGGATTAAACACTGTGGAGGCCCCTAGGCAGTCGAAATCTCGGGGCTCCCCTTGCAAATTATCTTGTCAAGATCAAATCAATTCAATATTATTTTGATCCGTTGTCGCGCGGCCCCTAAAAGGCTGGTGCCTACTCTGCCTATTTGGTAATCCGGCACTGGTTGATCCCTTGGATTGCGAGTTTGACGCTCTACCAACTTAGGCCGATAAATCTGCCCTTCACCCGTGATGATGTTGATTTTTGGGTGAGAGGCTGATATCACCTATTCATTAAAACCTGCAATTATCTGCATTCAATTTTGGCTGCACACATTGGTGTACATTTTATACACTTACCGGTACTTCTCGTGGCTGTGCAGCTACCGTCAGCTGTAGAGTTCTTTTGGTGACATGTACATTATATTTCCGGAGCATATCGTATGTTTGGTGACTTGTAAATCCACCTGGAATAGCACAACTATCTGTCCTGTGGCCATTTTGAATTTCGCGCTTGATATGGCTGTTACTAATTTCCGGTATGTGTCTAAAGTGTACGCAGGTTTGTTCCGGAAAGATTTGCATGCTGCAAAATTGCACAATTTTATGAACAGGTCACATCAGACCCACATATCGTCCATCAGTATCAACACAGATTTGGTGGGATGATTTATCGGACTAGTACCAACTGAGCTAACGCGGCTCCCTAGTAATTTCTGATAACTATAATGTGACATAGTACGGTATCTTATTTGATAGCTTCATCACTCTGGACATAACTTACACAGTGGCAGTGTCTTTCCAGAAGACATATTTCGCGATAAGAGCGGATATTTGATTAGTATATCACTAACAATGGTACAGCTTCTAAAATTACTATATTCCTTTACTTCATAGACAAAGAAACAGGATGCATACACCAGTCTGATTACGTAAACAGACGGCAGTGCATAAATTGAGCCTAAGGTATTAGTGAAATAGAGAGAAACGGAACCATTTGATGAAGAATTTAAACTTTCTTGCTTTTACTTCACCTAAATGTCGCTATTGCATCAAATATCCTTTCACTGTCTAGTATTTTTATATCGTTGTTACATATTATGGAATCGGCATTGATAAAGCATGATCGCAACCTGTATATATGTATGTATGTATGTATGTATGTATGTATGTATGTATGTATGTATGTATCTATGTGCGTATGTACGTACGTATGTATTTACGTATGTATGTGTCTGACATTCTGTCTTAATATCAGTATGTCCACATCTGAGATTCTGCTTGGACTGAATAAAAGCTTTTTCATCAAGCGATTAATCGTGTCACACTTTGATTTTTAAAAATATTTTTCTTATCTCTAGTCAGATAAAAATTTTAAACAAATATATAGTATGGCAATTTAAAAAAATGTTTTTCAAGTCCTAGAGATTTTCTGTCGGAAAAATGAATAAATCGTAGTGTTTTCCTGAACGTGCTGGCTGTAGGACAAGTTTGCACAGTAAATATTTATTGCAATAAGTTTGATTGAGCGTCTTCCATTTACAAGTGTCATATCCTCACTGTCTTTTTGATATACGACATTTCCTGATAATCTCTCATAAAATATTCATCATCACACTCGAGAAAAAATATTTAAAAATCGGATGTTAGAATGATTGTTCGAGAAATCAACCCACGACATCTCCCCATGGTGCCAAGGAGTTCAGAAAGGATGGTTTATTAAACATTTTTCAAGCGGTAAATTTTATTACTGTGGCAATATGTTACAAAGGGAAATTCAAGCAGTTTTTAACATTATCAAGCAATTAATTCGCAGCGAAGAATGATTGAAACAGGCATTTTATATATTTTAAAATATTTATTATTTGTTTTTCCTTTTGTAAATTGTTTTTAGGGGATGGGAGGGGAGGTCTTCTTCAAATTCAACTCAACGTATCACAGAGCCCCCCTTTTCAAAGATGCCTATTAAGAGTGACTTGAACATGACTACCGTGGCTTTAGAGTTAAATCGTATACTTATACCATTCCCCCTCCCCAGGACAGGCGTTAGGGCAAGGCGAGCAAATCGGTTGCCTTGGGTAACGCGAATTCGGAGCGCCGCACTCCAATTGTCAAAATAATTAGGCATACTACATTAACTCCACTGGCCTGGCCCTGCTGTTAAACGCGTGGCGCCTTGAGTCCAGCAAACTATAAGACCGGCTCTCCCCCACCCACCCCATGAGAGGCCATTGTTTTTGCAAGGTCGTCTTTTACCACTGCTTATTGAAATAATGTCAAAATTCATTCAGACATGATCGCTGACAATAGACTCTGAAGTCTGTTTCTGCCTTTAATGATTACGAGGCACTTCTAATTTTGTGATACAATGAACCTGGTAGATATTTTTAACTCGATTTATAAAAAATGAAAATCTTGCTCAAAAGAAACCTAAAAAATAGTAAACTTTAAATGAATTTTTAGTTATCCAATGATTTTATTTTAGCCAGCTTCATTGCAGTCATTTTGGCTTTTTTTGATTTGAAACAAGCTTAACTGTAAGTAATGTTCCCTGTATATAATTCACCAATAAAACTGGTGATAGGAAAGTGGAAATTTTATTTTTGGCTTAACATTGATCGATCAGATATTTTTAGAATGAAGTCGAAACCTACGTTAATGAAATTGGAAATTAATAATTAATTTCAATTGAAAACATAAAATCTTTTTCTCGAAGCAGATCACTTTAAGCATTAAAAACACGCAGAAGTATTTTATATAAAAAAATGCTATAATTGTACATTTCTTGAGGATGTCATAAATATTTGTCGAGCTGTTAATGCCATTTTTTCTCTCTCGATAAATTAACCATTAAAACATGTATTTATCTCGAACTTATCATATATCGCTTTTCTTTTCTTTATGGTATTATGATATATTTTGTGGTGGTAGTGTTTTAATGGAGGTAATGTACATACTAGTCCAATAGATTTACGTGGTATATGCTGCTGCTATTTTGAGGTAATATTAATTTTTTCTAATACGTAATAAATACAATAAGTCAGGCGTATGATAGCATAGGCATATACAACAGTAACGAAGTATTTGTTCGCGAAAACCCAAATAACTCGTACCTTTATCTTTCCGCTTTATTGTCACGTCTCCCCATCTTCAACCTTTAGAGAATGATGAACTCAAGGACGAACGTACGCAAGTGCGTGCAGGATCATACGGTCGCACAATTTCTTGCCGAAACAGCTTGAGGTTGATGATAACTTCATATCCTTTCCTTATTACTACACTTTGATTTACTATGCACATAATGGACATCGTCTGTCTGAAGTATGCATGATTTATTTAAAAGCCTCATCAAATACGGATATTAGTCTATGTCCCCCCAATATCCTCAGTAGGTTTGGAAGACATGACGCTGCCTAATGTAACTAAGATACACGGTGAGTAATTTCCTCTGTGAACGAGGCGAGATGTTTGATATACTGTACATGATCAAACATAATAAGCACTTTTGATTGTATTAATGGTTTTCTGCGTAGGTCATAATTACCATGATTGCTGTTATTGTCCATGCAATCGATGCTCCGCAGTGCGGCTTTTGGGGATGAAGAATAGTCCGATAGACTATCATCTGTGTTGCAAGAGGCGACTAGCTGAGACCAGCTGTTTGCCGTGCTATGCATCCATTTATGACTTTCCAGCTGAGGTCATGGACCTTTGAAAGAAGCGGTTTATATATTAAAATGTTGACCTTGTATTTTAGTTTTGCCTTTGTCGTTGTTCTTTTGGACTGGATTTTATACATATTTACCGTTTATCTGTTGTCTCATCATTCTTTTTTACTTTTGGTTGGAGGGGGTTTGTCTTCTTGGGCATATTGTGAAGGTTTTTGTATTTAAACTGGTTGCCACCTAGCTTTTGTTCGGCACTAAATAGCCAGGAATGTGCTAATGTGCCATTAAACCTTATACATACATACATACGTACATACATACATACATACATACATACATACATACATACATACGAACGTACACACATACATACATACATATATACATACAAGTAATGCTGCATATGTAATAAGTGAAATATACTGCTCTCCACAAAATTCATTCACAGTACCTTTTTTCTCCTTTTTTTTGTTAATAAAAATACTTGAACATCTTAAATCTAATAAGAATAGTAACAACTTGGGAAACAGAACACAGAACCGTTTAATGTCAAATCCTCTATATAAACAATACAGTTTTGACGATTCGTCCTCATTTTAATTTGCAAACAGAGTAAAAGGTCTTGATGCTATTTTAATGTCTTAACTTCTCCAAGATTTTAAATCGCAAAAATGTTTTTTATTTTGCCGCTTGTTATATTGAAATGTCAAAATATTTTGCTTGATTCTGCTTGAAATAATAAAGATTGGCTTTCTGTGTCCTTGTAATAATGTTCCTAAACTGTTATCATTGACATGCCAGAAAAATCACTGTGTGAAGGAACTTTTGGAGGGCAACTTATCTGTACGTTTTTATCGCACGACAAGCGTGCTTCTGTATGTAGGACGTATAATAATGCTTCATGATGCCAGGCTAGGCAAAAGAGCATTTACCAAGTCATCTGAATATATTTCAAAATGATTTCACTACTGTATTATACAGTTTCCTAAAAAAGATAGACTTTGTCGAGTGCGGCATATAGCGTGTCAGCTGATTTTCACATAGTTGGTACAGTTCACTTGGGACGTCACAGAGAAATTTGCGTCTGAGATCCATTGTTGAAACATTATGTTTGTGTCAAGTGTTCAATTGATATGGAAGGACAGATGCTCCTTAAATTATAATTTGTTCAAAAATATACTTTGAAATGTTACTGGTCATAAAACTGTGTATTATGATTTCAACTAGCATCTGTAATAGTTTAATATTAAAGGCTCGCAAACTCTAGATATTATTAAATTCGTAAATTCAGTAAATAATTACTCATATGAGAGTCTCTATTTATCACATAGTCGGTACACTTTTCCTATAGTGTGCGCAGTTTAATATTTTTGATATTGCAACATATTAACAAATCACTTTATGTTATTCTGATCCAGTGCCCGATTAATGAAACTTGGCATATGGCCAGATACAATTTTGGACATAAACACTTTTTCAAAGCACTATAAGCCATATTACACTGAGTATCCTGTTCGAGAATGCTCCATAAAGATAATATACTAATGAAGGTATAAAAGATGATTGGATAGAATTTTTACTGAAACTGCAAGTCAACTTATTATTTGAACGTCGAAGGTTATAATTTGTTTGTTCGGACACAGGGGAAGGGAGTAATTCAAAGATATAGTCTGGAGTTTGGCTCATTTTAATGTTGTAGAGCGTTAGTAATTTTTGTCTTTTTCTTCTAGACTGCAGACTTTCCAACCCTGTTTCAATATAGAGAGATTGCCTACTAGCGTATTTTGGAAGTCCTGTAACTATTCTTGCCGCTGTAGTTTTTCCAATTTTTCTGAATCGATCACCGAGCATCCGTCCCAAACTACACTGACATATACCAAGATAGGCCTGATATAAGTTATATAAAGTTTTGATAAAATTTGCCTACTTAGTTTTTGTTTTAGTTTTCGTAGATTAGCTGTTCGACATGATGCTGTTTTTAAAATACTATCAATGTGACAAGTCCATCTGGTATTTGATGAAAATATTAATCCTAGATGGCGATGAGAATCCACATAGCTAAGTTCAATATTATCAAAAACAAGTTCAGAATTGTTTGGTTACTTTTTTGTTCGTGAAAAACATAGCCACTGTTTTTCTGAATTAAACTTTAAGAGCCATTTCTTAGACCAGTTATGCAGATTGACATCATTGTATCTGAAATTAAACAAATATATATCTGTACGTCTTTCACGAGCCTAATAATGTTAATTCCATGTTTCTTAAATGTAGTCATGACCAGGGCTGACAAGGGGGGGGGGGGCAACCGGGGATATGTTCACGGGGCCCAGGCCCGTAAGGGGGCCCGGGCGGAACTACACTTTTTAATTTTATATTTAAAAGATTTTGTTTGAACAAGAACTAGGAGAGGCCCGGGTGTTTCTTACCCCAAGGCCAGTGATCGCTTTCAACGGCCCTGGTCATGACATCATGTTTTAGGTAGGAATATATATTTTTCAAATTTAGAAAATTTGTTTTTGATCAGACCCCTTAGTTAACCTTTCATTTTTTGTTAGAAGAATGTGATGATTAAATAATTTGTTCATACATAAAAAATTGATGATTGTTTTTATTTTCTGTATTATTAACTCCAAAGGGAAAATGGCGTTCTTGAACTATGTCGCCTGTACACAATACGCACTTATCTTGGTTAATATCCACGAACATTTTTATTAGGTATAATTAATATTGATTGTATAAGAGAATTTCATCTAAAAATATGCAACCAAATGGCTAATACTATAACTGATCATTTCAAAGGTCTGATCGAGTGGTCTAAAGCGCTCGCCTTTACCGATCACTGCCATCTCACCTCTGTCCGTGTGGGTTCGAGTCCCGGGCTCATCCAATATGGGTATGTGAAAAAGCTTGCCAATAGCTTCCCGTGAGTCGGTGGTTCTTACCAGGGTTTTCCCTGGTTCTTCCTCCATCAGTTATACTGGCCGCCATTTATATAGCCTATCTTGCTCTGAAAAATGGCGTTAAACCCAAAACAACAACAAAAGTCTGATTGTCGGTTATTCCAATACGAAGCGTCATGTTCAAGTAATTTCGTTGAAACTGTCTGTGTTAGTATAACTTTTCTAAGGACGATATTTCAGTTTTTCGATTATATCAAATATTTTATGATATTTAGTCGTTGTTCGTCTTTTTTTCTTTTTCGTTCTGCGTATACACTATCCAGATGGGCTTTTATTTCATTGATAGATTCAACAAATATGGCGGTATCCTGTTAGCTATTAATATTCATGTAATATAGTCATTTAATGCTTTGATAATAGTTGAATATACCTTGTGCTTTTCATTCAACTCTCATACAACTTGTTAAAATGTTTACGTCATTATCAATTTCATATGGATGTTCATCATGCGTGTATTTTTAAAAACTCCTAGGACTGATCACTGTATTTTGTTTCTCTGTCGGGTACTTTAAAATTTTTCGGAATTGACCAAAACACATAAATTCTAGTGCAAACCGTTCGAAGAAACTAAGGCTTTTCTTTTATAAACAGATAAATCAAATATTTCTTTTCTATATTTTATTTCACATATCTTACTTAATTGTTCTGGTACTAGCTCAAATTTAATATAATGACCGTCTTCTTTACCTTACTCAAATTATGGTCAGTAGCAAATTCATGATATATTTATTAAATTAAACATCGCATTTCCATCTGGTGTAATTAAAAATTATTTACAAGCTAAAATAATGGCATTACAATTTTAATTTTTAAAACATCCTAAAGCTTATAACATTAATGTTAATATACCGAAAACAAAACGAAAAGTAATTTTAAAAAAATTAGTCCTTGGGGAATAACATTAAAAACGAATTTTAAGATCTTTCATAACAAAAATGGGAAAATACAACCAAAATTTCATAATGCAGATCATAAAACACACATTTGTAATATAATATTATCACATTCAATTTAAACGTGGTAAATGCAACCTATTTAGAGGAAAGAAAACAACATTTCTGGCACCAATTATATGATTATACAGATATAAAATTGTATTGTTTGGGATGCAAAAAAATTAACTGATACAAATAAAAGTTATCACATAAACAAAACCAATCGAAATATCATGAAAGATAATTGTGTCATTTTTAATAAGAGAAAAACAAGATTCCTTTCATGGAAAAACGCATTAAACTGGACATACATAACTTGATCTTGATACAAATACAAACTGATGCTGCATTCCAATACAGTGTCCTTGGAAATTCGTTCGAAAATTGGACCGCCAGTCAATCACCTGGATGGCATATAGATGTGATATCACTGCTGTTCTGAAAATCATACTGACAAAGAACAATGTGATAAAAATGTTAAATGTACATAAGGGTAAGACAGCAGCTAATTACACAATGTTCAAGTCCTTATATGGCATCATCATTGTACTCCTCCTAAAATACTATTAAATAAAAAGTAAACAAAATCGATATCTAACTTTTCCCAAAACCTTAAAAACACTACAAACATATTAGTTTCGAATCTATCCATTTTATATCATTGATGCCATTAAAAAAATCTTCTTCGAACACATCCAAGTATATAATTCCCGAAACTCTAAACCAGCTAAAATTGAATAGCTCGAAATCACAACAGCTCCAACAGAAACGTCCCATTCAACCCACTCAAGAATGCAGTTCAAATATCATTACGAAATATTTATAAAACACTAATCATATCAGGAATGATCCTCTATAAATATCATTCTATACGTTCTTCAAGCATATCGTTGCTGAACCTAAAATGCACAATAGAAACATTGAAAGGGACCGATTTGGATCATCTCATTATTGAAGCCCTCCAATCTGACCCTCTAAAACACTATACACATACCATTCATTACTGTCTAGAAAGCAAACGATTTAGAAACCTTTGAAAATCGATTTTATATAATTGTAGACTGCATGGAATGCATACAAACCTCATTTTTAAGCACTCTGCGTGATATCATTCCTGCAATTTTGCAATGCAATATTTAGGCATTTTTAGCCCTCAAAAACACTATAAAGTAAAGTTGAAAAATGTTTGGTCTTTTTATATTTTTAACTGAATTTTGGTTGTATTCTAAACCTGTATACCACTATGAAATTGTATTCCCGACCCTCTGAAATGTATACGTAATGTATTCTGTAATTCCCAAGAATTAAACAAATTTTGGGGATTAAAAATATATTATTTATGCATTTTTGGACGCATAAAATTGTATAAAATCGATTTCTGAAAACATTTTTAATTCTATGGAGATCTATTTCATATCATTTCCGTACAGTGAGAATTTCTATAGTATTCTTTACCTTTTAAAATAATGGGAACAAAACTGTTTGCAGACCAGGTCCTTGATAGCTGTTACTTGATCATTCATATCAACATGTACAAGAACCGAAAACTATAAAAAGTTTAAATACAAATATATCATGGTAACCACCACAACCACCACCACCACCATCATCATCATCATCATCATCATCATCATAATCACTCTTGTCGTTACTAGCATATACGCTATATGCATAACAAAAACATTGTGCAAGAGTAAACGATGTACATGATTAATGAAGTATGCGCATATTTATAATGGGATTTTTAAATTACATTTTATACACATTAAAAAGAGAAGAAAATAAAACTATAATGGCATAAATGCTACAATTTGGTGACAAATTAAATGTATACATTTTACTTATGACTGAAATGTTATATTCGCCCACACAGACATATACGTACGTACATACATACAGACTCGCTTATTGAAAAACGCACATTAACTAATATTTAGTCACACGTTTTACTTTTTCTCATATAATTTTGAACCTCTGTATGTATGGACTTGTTCAATGCATATGAATGCTATTCCTTTCCCCGCAAAGGTTGATGTTAATAAATTTATTCAGCCCTAGCAGTTTCTTAGATATAATAACTCAATGAGAGTCGTTTTAAAGTATGAATCACACGAGTAGACGGGGTTAATTATATAATGAACATAACATACATTAAAGCTGACAGTACTATAGTTATGTCGCAAGTGGATGAATAGTTATTGTCTAATCATAACGCACCTGCAACGGTATTTCTTCGCACTGTACTTGCAATGAAAAGATAACGGTAACTGAAGCCACGAAAGATTCATAATCGGTGTCTGTCTTTTATTTATATAAAGACAAAAAATGTTGCTGTTGGTAATGGACACACGGAATCTGTACAAGATCAAACTTTGGACCCTTACTTCCGCGATAACCAATTACTTAGAGTTTGACTCTAAACATGATTACTGTTTGACAACTACGTAATTAATTTTTTTTAACAAAGTCGCTTATATTTTTGCGGAATTGTTTCGTGACATGAGAGAATTTTCTCTCAGAGAATGTAGCAGATGGTAGTGGAATAAAGAGGAACTGCATTTCAGACGAATATAATGACAGTTGTTAAAGATAAAACTTATTTGTCTAGTTCTTGGCACAATGTTTTGATCGAAACGATTTCTTCAAAACGATACCATGAATAGCTTAATTGTGTATACATTTATTGGTCCTAATTCCGTTCCCTGTGCCTTTGATTTCTTATCATCATTCTACCTTCGAATTCGAAAGAGTATGTACAAGAGATCTACCGTTTGGATGATCTTTCGTTCCCAACAAAATTCCTAGATGCGTGTCACTTATCATTGTATGCGCGTAGCAAAGATAATTATCTTTTTGCTCGTACAGCTAGAAGTCAACTAGCTCGAATACAATAAGACTGGCAAATATGATCAATTCCTTTTTCTCTGGGTAATCTCCCCTATAAATATTCATTTTAATTCTGAAGTAATATTTTAGTAATATAATCTTTCAGCTCTTCTAAAAATTTTCGGAGAGGATAAATTCATATGTATTGCTCAGGTCTGACAAGATACCAACTAACTTACGATGCTATATCAGTGATGCTAAATTTTTGTGTATGTGCCTCTGTGCTTGTATGTGCGCGTGATTTGGAGTTTTATTAGTGTGTGTCTGTCTGTGTGTGTATTTCCTTTTCTCTTCTTCATATGCCACCCTATTAAGAAACACCTTGAAGATAAAGTTATCCTGGATAAAAAA
>JAECUM010039667.1:0-39973 GCA_016617855.1 Megalonaias nervosa | reverse complement strand
ATTGGCACAAATGACAAATGTAATATTTTGTCGGAACAATAATTTTTGTTAATTTTAAATCACTATGCATGATATTTATTCAGCAAATACTATGGACAAATGTGAATTATTATAATATATTGAAATACATTATATCAGTAATATTTTACTGAATCATATTTTCCCGGAAAATACACAGATATTAAAAGTTTATTATTTTCTTTGCTAAATTGCACCTTGTTAAAAGAGGATAAATGAAGAAATTAGATGTTTTATGCTAAAACAAGAAGTAAAATTACTTTGTTGCTTGATCTAACATCTCAACATTTTAAGCATGCATTTTGAGACCAAAAATAACGATATGTAACACCATTCTAAATAGCAACTCTGATTCTAGATTAAAGATACAATCGCAAAAATGAGAGATAAAAAAAGAATTTAGATACTGCAAAAAATGCATTGTGCATAATTGGTAGACGGTGCTGATCGGATATATAGTTTCATGAAAAAAAGAAAATAACGAAAGCCTACTAACAAAAGGTCATGTTTGGCCCGGTTCATTTGATTTGCCAGTATGTTATGTGCCAACATTTGATTCAATCCAGAACCACATGCGATATGTCCAAAATATTTTATTCAATCCAGAACTACGTATGATATGTCCAAAATATTTGATTCAATCCAAAACCACGTGCGATACGTCAAAAACATTTTATTCAATCCAGAACTACGTGCGATATGTGAATATTTGATTCAATCCAGAAGCACGAGTGATATGTAAACATGTGATTCAATCAAGAACAACGAATGTTATGTCAACAGGTGATTCAATGCACAAACAAGGTGATATGTTGACACGAGTTTCAATTCAGAACCAATGTGATTCAATCTAGAAGCAAGCAGAAATTTTAACATGTCACAGAATAAGGCACGAAATAGCTTGGTTTCGCCTTAGAACGATTTGATCATATTCGTCGTACATGCGTACAACTTTACCTAGGGTGGATAATTGTTTTTCTAGTTAAGTGACTGACCTAGCATGTAACTCGTCGTAGATCGCTGCGGTGAGAGACACAGAAAGCACTGTATGCACGGGTATTTTACCCTTGCTGATACTCATTTTCCTGTAGATTTAAGGCAAGTTTCTGTTCTACTCGACACATTGGTCTTTTGGGATCTTGTCAAGGAGTGTAAGCTCTCCATTTCATCCTACAGCCATAGGGGTAAGTGTTACATTTTATTTTATTTGCAAATATGTGAAGCATATTCAGTTTTAATGACGTAGCGTGAAATGTTGCCTTTATCACTACGCGGATTTGAAACGTTATGAACTTTTGAACTGTTACAAGTTGCTATTAAGATTTTAATTTAGTAGCATGTGTGTATAGATTTTAATTCCGTACCTGTTATTACGACGAGTTTGGTTTTATTTTAGCTGTGTGTGTGCGGGTGTATCAGGCTGTCGGTCTGGTTGTTTGTATGTCTGTCTGTATGTATGGGGATGGAAACATGTGCGACCATTAAGGCCATACAAGGACGGAAGTGCTGATCTGTAAACTTGTGCGCATTGTGGATCCATGATGGGGGTGTGTGGCCAATACAAGTAGTGGGCTAACCCAAGAATTCATTAGAAGTGAGGTTTGACAATGGACATGTGAACAGGTCAATTTCTTGTTTACAAGGTTTACAAGTATTTAAATGAGTAGCACGTTGTTATGAATCATACGTGGTGTACAAATGACTATATGAGTCATGATTCATATGTTTCATACAATTGTTATGTATATTACAATTGATCATGTTTGTTTCAATTGATTATGTTGTGTTTCAATTGAGTACATTTGAGTACAATTGAGTTACACCTATTTGCATGAGATTATATGAATCTTACCTTTATTACATGAGATCATATGAATCACATCTTGGCTTTACTGTATTATGTGTCTACAATTTTGAATATATGAATCAGATTTTTGTTTCCCCATTTTTGAATGATTGTATGAATTATTTTTTTCTTTTGTCACAAGGTTTCATAAAGTCACAAATTCATTCGCATATAACAAATGCTTGTGTGAAGTAATTGAAGGAGTCGTATGTTTAGAGCTTGAAAGAATCACACTGTATATGTTGCAGAGAATGCATCTCTCTCTCTCTCTCTCTCTCTCTCTCTCTCTCTCTCTATATATATATATATATATATATATATATATATATATATATATATATATATATATATATATATTTTTTTTTTTAACCCATTTCATAAACATCAATCTTTCATCACATTCTGTTTGTGCTGTCATTTAATCCAGGCATCCATTCAGGTCAAATCCTGTTATATAACAGTTTATTCAATCCAGAGTTAAAATGATATGCTAGCATTATTGATTCAATCAAGAACCACGTTATGTTAACATGCGATGCAATCAAGAACGAAGGCGATATACTAACACGTGATATAATCGGGGATAGAACTGATGTTTTATCGTGTGATTCTATCGGAAATCAAGTTGATTGTGTAACGAGGAAACCCCCATGGACTTTAAATTTTCGTTTCATTATTTACTATTTCGTTTCGTTAAAGTTTATGTTGTCATTTTAAGTGCTTGGCGGGCTTTGTAGTGCCATCTAACGTCTTAGTTTTGGGTCACGTGATTCCGTCTGGGTATATATAAGGGCCAACTGTGGCTGCTATGGTGGTGTGTTAGGAAGCGGTATAGTGTGAAGACGTCCCCTGTAGAGAAGCAGTATAACCACCCCGCCAGAGCAAGCACACTTGGTTGTATTACGTTGGACAGGAGAGAGCCGGGCCAGGGAATCAGAAAAGATTAAGGACAAGGTCTTTCTTCGACCAACAGCCCGGCGCTACAAGACTCGTCCAAGCAACGCAGAGGTCTTGCGGTAATACAGATTTTTGACTGAGGATAACTTCTTCTTTCTTCATTTCGCACTGTCGTCTCTCTGTCGATCAAGATCGCATAACGACTGCGACCAAGTCTGCGACCGAGACTGCGGAGATTCTGCGACCTGTCGGCGACCCTGCGACAAGTCTGCAACCCAGTCGGCGACCTTGCGACCGAGACTGCGACAAGTCTGCGATCTGTCGGCGACCCTGCGACAAGTCTGCAACCCAGTCGGCGACCAGAAGAAGACCCAGTCGGCAAGTCGGCGACCAGTCGGCGACCCTGCGACCGAGACTGCGACAAGTCTGCGACCAGTCGGCGACCCTGCGACAAGTCTGCGAACTAGTCGGCGACTGAGACCAAGTCGGCGACACACAAGAAGCCAGGAATAAGACGGTATCCCTCTGGAGTGCCAGTCCTTAGACAGATTCAGCGGGGTATCACTCCAACTATAAGACCTATCCTAAAGAACCCGAGATAGCGAGACTCGGGGCAGTGTAGCCGAGGGAGTGTTCCGCTACAATATGTTAACCAAGAACCAGTGAGCAAGGTGATATGATACCATGTTATTTGCAAGTGATTGAATCCAGAATCAAGTTACGTTCACATGTGATTCAATCAGAAGTAATGTGATATCTTACCATGTGATTCAATCGAGAAACAAGGAAATACATTCATATGTGATTCAATCGAGATCCAAGGTGATGTGCCAGCACGTGATTAAATCGAGAGGCAGAGTGATATGTTCACTTGTGATTCAATCGAAGGTCAAGATGGTATGTGATTCATTCAAGGGCCAAGGTAATGCGTTCACATGCGATTAAATCGCGAATCAAATTAATATGTTAGCATGTAATTCAACCGAGAAGCAAGTTGATATGTTCAAGTGTGATTCGATCGAGAAGCCAGGTTATACCTTCTCACGTGATTAAATCGAGAGACAAGCTGATACGTTCATGTGTCATTCGCTTGAGAACAAAGGTGATATATTAGCATGTGATTCAATCTAGAATTAAGGTGATAACGTTCACATGTGATTCAATTAAGAAGCAAAGTGTAATGTTCACATGTGATTCAGTCGAGAAGCAAGGTGTTATGTTATCATGCTTTCGATCGAGAAGCAAGATGCTATGTTATGATGTTTTGAAATCGAGAGCCAAGTTGATACATTCACATATTATTCAATCGAAATCCAAGGTGATATGATGTGCTGTCTACATTTGCAAATTTCTCTATGAACCTCTTGGCTCTCGATTGAAGTGCCAACCCAAAATTTAAAAAATGAGACGTGTTGTGTCCTAAACAGTCCGATGACAAGATACATAGTTATGCTGCTCTAAACATTTTTCTCCATCAGTATTGTAACTAGATCCCTCTACACAAGGGAATATAAAGTACATACTTGCTAACATTTTTCAGGCAGTCTGTAGGTGAGAGAGAGAGAGAGAGAGAGAGAGAGAGAGAGAGAGAGAGAGGGGGGGGGGGAGAAAGAGAGAGAGAATGATAAAATGGAATGAAATGGTAAGATACATAGCTATTCTGAGTTTTCATGTGGACAGAATGATTTAAATATTGGATTTATAAATTTACAAAATCTGATGTTTTTAACAATTGTTATTTAACAATTCATAGATTTGCAGGTATTGACATTTCTGTGACCATTCTCACTTCTATATTGACTTCTTATTTCAGCCAAATAATGGCATTGAAAACGATAGTGAAATTCATCACTTGTGAGGCACACAAGTAATATTTTCTTAAACATACATCTAAACTTTGCCACCCTGTAGTAGTTACAACAGCAAAACTTTGATTCGTTGCACAGAGCTTTCTTAAAGTTATTCTGTACTTTTGTGACGTGTGTTAGAAGGGTTCCAAATGAAAACATGTTTTAAAATATCGGACAAGTTCCACTCCTTGAGGAATCAAAACACTATTATGCCAAGTTTGTGTACACATTTATGTATCTTTCAGCTAACCAACAGGAGGGATATAACTGAGATAACCATCAAAGAATTCAGTGTGATAAAGGAAAGACATTTTAAATTGCATATTTCCGTAGCCTAAATATAACAGCTCTAATTTTGATAAAAAGTCTAGTAGGAACCTTCTTTTCTCTGAAAGTACAGAGTAAGGAAATACCAGCATTGTACGAACGAATTTTGGAAGCATCAGGGTTAAACGTCAACCTTTTCATCTCATGGATGCATTCGGGTTAAATGTCCACCTTTTCATCTCTAGTACTGGACGCATTAGCGTTAAACTCCGACCTTTTAACTCTTGTTTTGGACGACTCAAGTTTACGTGTATGATGTTAAAATTCCAAATCGCTCAAATCTGAAAGTTAGACCATTACATTCGTGGCATGATGAGCAGATTCAAAAGAAAAAGTTGTCATCTTGTCAGAGTATCGAAGCTGAGCGCGATATGCTACAATAGAAGCTTCATTAGGTAATTGAGTACGAACAGCCGTTTTAAGAATCTGCTTAAAATGTATATAAATCCAAACCATAACGTCTTTATACGCCTCTGCGTTACGAAGGGGTTGAAGAACGTAGATGTTACGTTTCTGGTAGTTTATCATATTTTTATGATTTCGATATCTGAGCAACATGGAATCCTAAAACTCTTAGCACCAGCGTGAAAAGCTCAAAATAATGAGGTTAACGTTTATGGCAAGGGTCTCTTAACTTATTCCAAAATATGAGTGCTGGTGCTGAATTTAAAGTGGAGATTTTGTACATAACATATTCTTGGCATTACTGCTGAACAGGTTTTGTTTTGTTTTTGGAAAAGTAAATAATAATAATAATAATAATAAAACAAACATGTTCATAGGACGCGAGATACGTAATGAATGAGAGAGGAAATTCCCTATCTGTAACAATTTTAATATACCCAGGATAAGTACCCAAACATGTCGAATGTTGTGATGCGAGTCACATATGTTACATCATGTTGTGCAATACATCTCGAGTACATATTTTGAACATTTGTAACAAGACGGATATAAATGTGTCGTTCCAAATTAAACGAGAAATAATTAAACTATCCCACATTATGCGTGTACGAAATATGTAAAAAATGTATGATTTACTTGTACTGTAATAAAATGTAAAACTTTTTAACAGTAGAACACTTATATGCAGAAAATGTTTTGCATATATTTATAACATAATATGCATATGTGTAATAAATTTCATCCTCGTGAAATAACATTCATATGGGTGAAATAAATGGTGTTACTTTACCTGTGAAACGTATTCGAATAAATGGCTTTATTTTCGTGGTAAATATATTGCAATAATAGTGCTACCATTCCCGTGTAATATATTGAAAAAAAAAAAAAACAGGTGGTAGTTTTCCTGTGTAATATATTGAAATAGATGGTGTTATTTTTCCTGTGTAATATATTGAAATAAATCGTGTTACCTTTCCTGTGTAATATACTGAAATAGATGGTGTTTCTTTTCCTTGTAATATATTGAAACAGATTGTTTCTCTGCATGTTAAAATATATTGAAAGAGTAGACAAAAACAACCTGGCAAGATCCAGTTCTTTCATAGGTAATAAACGCATACCACTTCATACAAAACTTACTTGTTATATTTTCTTCCGCCAGATGTGAGATAGACTGAACTGCGCTTCCGTTGGAGATACTGCCATTCTTACGTAATGATTTCTTCGACCGGAACCGTCGTTTAAAATTGGCTCTAAAACGTCTGTGTTCAAACAGAGTTCTACCCATGAGTAAATAAAGTATTATCATCACAACTAACATGAAAATAGTTAAAGTAATCAGGGAAAAATTGAAATACGTTTGATAGGAAGTCATTTTATATTTGTCGTCGGTATAGCACTGAACTCCAGTTATATTTTTGTTCTCCGTTTCCACTGTAGTATGCCCATACAAAACAAGTGCCGGCCATGAGACGCAGACTGAGAAAAACAGCACACATATGCAAGCAATCTTTGACATTCGCAATGTCAGTTGTCTACCCAGAGGGACACATATTTTCCTGTGCCTCTCGGTAGCTATCAAAACCAACGTGGATGCCGAAGATAAGGACATAATGTAATCAAAAAAGCGGAGAGCCTTGCAAACATTGGTGGCAAAGAAAAGTAAAGGATGCGTAAGGTCATATATAATAAATGGCATCCCCACCAAGCATATGAGCAAATCGATGGTACCCAGCCAGAGAATGAAAGTACGAATATTACTTGATTTGAATTTAAAGGCATAAACGTATAGTACATGAACATTACCCATCACTCCAATGACCATCAATATTGATACAAAAATAACGCCTCCTAAATTCTTTCTGACAACATCTTGATTCAGTTCCTCCAGTGATATTCTCGTCGTGTTGAATGGTTCATCCATGCTTCACGTTAATCCTCCAAATTAAACTCTGTGTGTAATATCCTCTCAATTCCAATTCCGTTTCATTCGCACCTGGAATTTATGCCAAGAAGAAATGCTCTTATCGTCTTAATGTCAGATATCAATATTTCTTCTACTATTCTGATTTTACTAAATGCTTTCAACAATTCGAAATTTCTTTTACCGAATTTAACTTGAAAAATGGATTACTAAATGCAGCAGAGACATTTTTGTCAGAGTACAGTTTTGATCAATGATTTTATTGTACCTCTAATTGATTAACACTAAAGTTGCTTTGTTGTACGAATTCTTTAATATGGAAGGAGAATAAAACAAACACATCCCATCATATGTGTCAATAGTTTCCATTAGGGTTATACCGACAAATCCGAACACAGACAAATTATCACGTCGTGGATTAATGTATGCTCTCTGCTACATTAGGGTAGAGATAAATATTTTTGATCTCAAGGAACATTTGCGAAAACGTCTGTGCTCAGAGAATTTCTTTTGCAAGCAATGCTACTATATGGCTGACGGCAGTGGTTATAGGGAGCAATCCCAGGCGGAAGTTTGTAACAGGATTCCCATTGGTACAACTGACTGATCCTGTTCAAGTCTTGAAAAGGAGCGGAATTTAAATTTCCCAAATTTCGTTCGCCCCAGCATTGATAACCCTCTCAAGGAAATGATACTTCACAGTAAATCCTATATTATATTTGTTTGTTGTTTTGATTGCGAGGCATTTCCAAAACAATATAAGATTCTAGAAAACGGACATAGAAACAAAAGAAACAAATAATCACTATGACGTTAGGACTGGTATCTCCACAGCAAGTGTTCCTTTATTCCTTTATTTTTGAAGCAATGCATCCTTCTTTGAAACTGAAGTGTTAATCACAGCATTTGCTGATGATTTTCCTCTCCTCAGAATTTCCTATCTATTTTTAACACCAACAGAGACAATGTTTCGGCTCAAATCCATTTTTAAATATATTATGGTACAAGAAGTCAATTTCTTTATAAACATCCGTCGACAAATCCAATCAGAGCTGAATCAGAAACAGCAAAAACAGTAAATGGTTCAGTTGCCACACAAGATTATATCGCACCAAAACTTTTTGATCAATAACTGCACGTGCTATATCCTGCTTCCTATTCGTTTAATAATTGCTCTGCTCAAGGGCTCAGAGAGCTTTTAGCCGTTGACGGATAGGCTTTTAACTATGAAGTCTGTTTTTTGTTTCAAAACATGATTTACTGTAGTGTTAATTGTTATTTGATCACATTTTACACTGACATTAATTTTATAAAATAATTGCCACTGTATATGGATGATTAGATACTGTATTGAAAACAACATTATTAGATAAGGAAATTCACGCAAAGGATTTCATATTGCAACGTTATCAGCTCCTGGGCCCTAAGAGATTTGTCAGCTCCAGGAACTCCTACACATTAGTTAAAAATATAATGAATATGATTTAGATCTTGCACAGTGAGTATTGTGTGTGCCAGTAACCTACTAATTTTGTGTCTGCCAGTAACCTACATAATTTTTCAGTCTCAACCAAAATCCCCAGCAGTCAATAGGAGCGTACATTATTACATCTTTGAAAAATAACTTTGCATATACTATTATAGAAAATCAACGACCTTAATGACGATTTTTATGCAGACTAGATTCGAAGATAAAGTTACGGAAGCATATGTTTGCTACAAATAACTATACATCACAAAAGTAATGGCCAATTTTATAACTTTGAAGATGGTGCAGTATCCATTAGGTATCCTGATAATCTTTTCCAGTAGAAAATTTGATATTACGTTTAAAATAAATTAAGACATTTAAACGCCAAAATCAATAAATGTTACTAATGCACTTTCTTTCACTTGAAACTGTGATTAAGTCAAACGTCATTTTTTGACGGAAAATTATTCGGCGGCTGTTAAATGAATGGAAACTTAAATCAACGAGGTACACCTACGCGTATTAGAACTTAGGCTAACAGGCATTACCAAATACGTAACATAACCTCCAGTTCAATAATTTCACTCTGTTTGGATCGCACTAAATAAGTAATACTGTCTTTGAGCCAGATAAAATATAAAAGATGTCCTATAGAACTTATTCATCTGAAGTAGAAGTGTCCTTTGCATACACTTCTTCGATTTACTTGCTGTTGCCATGAGGACAAACATTTTTGCCACTGACATAAGATATATTTTGTGTCGGCGCAAAACAAATACCGAAAATTTCGTACATCCAAATAACATTGATCTCATCAGACCATCAACAATCCTCTATCATTCATCAGAAGCGGGATTTGCAAAGTACATGTGTCGCCATATGTGTCTGTTATAAAACTCGTATTTGTCTATTGTAATGTTCATGTTATAATTCTCACAGTGTCTATTACAAAACTAGTGCACGTATATGTCTGTTGTAATACCCATGTATCTGCTGCAATACTCATACGTGTCTGTTACAATACTGGTATGTGTCTATTATAATATTCACATCTGTCTACTCTGATGCCCGGGGCCCCGAGTGGTCGAGTGGTCTAAAGCGCTCTCCGTTACGGATCACTGCCATCTCACCTCTGTCTGCGTGGGTTCGAGTCTAAGATTCGGCGAATGTGGATAAGTGAGAAAGCTTGCCAGTAGCTTCTCGTGGGTCGGTGGTTCTTTCAGGGTATTTCCCGGTTTCTTCCTCCACCATTAATACTGGCCGCCATGTATAGCCTATCGTGTGCTGAAAAATGGCGTTAAGCCCCACAACAACAACAACAACAACTCTAATACCCGCATGTGTCTATTTTAATACTCATATGTCTGCATTACCTCATCTGAACAAGCTCAGCAAATGTCATTCAGATAAATGGAACCTTGGAAAGATCCGTTTTGGAATGTATCGCACATGTGTCACTACTATAATTACAAGAGTAATAATGAAAGAATATATTAGTAGATTGGTCTGATGATTATTTAAGGACCTTTCCTTAAATAAGGACAAGTCACTGGGCAGTTATTTTTTGCCACCATTGCGAAATGTGATAAAGTGAGAGATGCCGTTGTAGTTTCTCTTCTACAAAGTTTTACTGAAGCGCAATTTATAGATCATAGCGATCAGTAAAGCGTTGAATTATATACCCGGCCCATGTCTTCCTATGTAAATCGATTCTGCGGAATAATCCTTTAAATTTTCCATGCAATAGAAATTGCTAAGGACGTATTGGTTACTGATAAACACACGTGGACCCAATTCTTTTGTTCTTATGTAACAAGATATATACGGCACACTTTGCATGGTCATGTTGTGGTACGTCGGTATATTGATTACCAGTCAAAAGAATAAGGTACTTTTGCGTACGACTGAACATTCCTGTCAATTACAATTTCTCGACATTATTGAGAAAAAGTACGTTAGCTAACTGATGCTTTGAAAGTTGATTCAGCGGAGATAGCAACTACAAGGAAATGATACATACTGAATCCTATCGACAGGCTTCCAAATCTGTTCGGATAAGAATATATATTTTTAACTTCCCTGGCAAACGGAGCGTTCTCAATCTATTTTTCAGAGCACCTTCTTTTCGTGAAAAACTCACAACTACCCTTTGGATATTAACATATTTGTATAGATTAGATTCTGAAGGCGGGAAAGAAATAAACTACCATGCAAAATAAAACAATCCACATATTACATAGATTCAAGCAAAGTTACATCAGTAATAAACTTTCAAAAAGGGAACAATAGAAAGTAAAATTATAGGAACACTGTACATGCTAAGGAAAATAATGATGTAAAGATTATTTAAATTGTATGCAACCAATGGTTTATCCTTGTTCTTCCCTAGTATACGTAGAGAAAATGCCACCAAACTGATAGACATTATTCCGCATGTATGTGTTTGCTGACTTTTTCCTTTGTTTTCCTTTGTTTGAATATGATGACCTGTTTGGTTCTTCATGTGACGAAAACACATAACAATGCATTTAATGATACCACTTAACGTTTGTTCTAACTTATTTAGGAAGATAAAATCCAGAACAGTTTCTACCACTAACCTATTTTTATTTCCATCAGGCCAGCTATTTTACCTGCACAAGTTCAAATCCTCAAACATGAGGAATATCTTTAAACATAAACTCAAACAAAATGTCCTATTTTTGTTATAGGTTAGTCTCATCTTAGGCTACAGTCCCATCCACCTCCAAGTGGGTGTTGAGTACGGTAATCTAAATATTGAGGAAGAAACTCTAAAATCCATGGTGAAACAAAATTCAGACTTGTCGCTGACGGCGACTGTAATGACGGGGAAAATATTCAATATTGGCATTTAGCAAAGTAGGGAATGAAAGGTTTGACTTCAGGATAAGCGACAGGATTGGAGTATAACAGAAAAATATAGGGACTGTGCCGTTTTGGCTTTGGCTATATCAGTGAACCTCTAAATCGGCACGTGGTTGTATTGCGTCCCAGAATGTTGTTGTTTCTTTATTTTTTCAGTGTTATTTGTTCAGGCCTGATCTAACACCTGTGAAAATGAAATCAGTTGGATTAAAGTCCCAGTCTTCAAGAATTAGTTTAAGTAAACCGGCTGTTAATCTCTTTATTAGAAAAAGTCTGGTCCATATCTGAACACATTTTGTACAATTGTTACTTGTAGGCTCGTACAAAAATAACAAGAGAAAAGGGTGAAACCAACAAAGCTTTGGAAATTTAACAAAAAAACTTATTTCCCTAGAAAACAATGTAAAAATTGAAAATAGGACTTACGGTTTCTGAATATAATCCAAAATTTACTCCTAGGATTGAAAAATTATAAGTCCAATCACTAAAGAGTTCTAATTGAATCCGGGTTCGAATCTCGATGAAATTCCAGTATGGAGGCGATGGCGTCAGATGATGTCTGTACTGATGGTAACAGATCCTCGCTTGAATCACAGTTTGTGTTTCCGTATAGAATTCCATAGTGAAAATCCACTGAATTTCTTTGTCCGAGAGCTTTTTATAAAAAAGTACACTTGTTTAGTTTTCTAGAGAATAAATTATTAAATATCAAAAAATAGATGAACTTCAAAACAATTTGGCAACAACAATAGAAACACCTTGTTCCCTCAAGGCATTAAGAATAAGACTGACTGGAAAGCTCTCGGAATGAGTATTAAACCCAACTGAAACGTCATTTCATTCCCGCGTGATGGATCACGTGGTCTCTTAACTTTTGAACAGCGCAATAAAAAAATGAAAATTATCACGTAGGCAAGAACAGCCCTATCTAAGAACCAAGCTCTCACACTAAAAATATATATATAAAAAAAGAAAGACTGTTTACAGTTCAGCTAACACGCGGGCCGAAATGACCTTGGCAATAGTCATTCGTCTTCACTCGATGTTTACAAAATCTATGAACCAGAGTGAGCTACAAATAGTGCTAACGTAATACCTTTTGCGTTCTATACAAACTGAATTTACTGGAAAAAATATCGAATCCCGAGAAAATAATCATTACAATAAAATGTAATGAAACAAAAATAAAATAAAGAAATTTAAAACTAACACACAAGCAATTTAATTACATATACGTAACACTTTCCCCATAAAGAAAGAGAAAGATTTATATAATACTGCTTTCTTTTTACCATATGTAAATTATACATGAGGTAAAACAAAATTACATAAGAAAACTGTTATGAATTATACAAAGTGTACATAATATAATATTTCATACACGAGAAAGTGCGTCTGCAATCAAATTGTCTTTTCCTTTGATGTGCCTGATGTCAAGATTATATTCTTGCAAAAACAAACTCCACCTTAATAATCTTTGATTTTTATTTTTCATCTTGTCGATGAAAGTAAGGGTGTTGTGATCACTAAACACAACAACCGGAGAAGGGGCTGAGCTAATGTACACTTCAAAATGCTGTAATGCCAATCTTAAAGCCAAACATTCCTTCTCGATTGTTGAGTAATTTCTTTGGTGCCTATTTAATTTCTTAGAGAAATAGCACACTGGGTGATCAACGCCATTTCTATCTTCTTGAATCAATACTGTTTCAATCCCAACATCACCTGCATCCACAGATAATTAAAAGATTCACTGAAATTTGGAGCTGTGAGAACCGGCGCACTTTTGAGTTCAGCTTTTAATCTATCAAAAGCCTCCTGACATTTTTCAGTCCAAAGAAACTTGTTTCTCTTACTTATCAAGTTTGTCAGGGGTTCAGCAATATTAGATAAATTGGAACAAAACTTTTGATAGTATCCAGCCATACCCAAAAATCACATCAGTTGCTTTTTACTGACAGGCACAGGGAAATCAGAGATAGCCTTGACCTTAGGATCGATAGGTTTAACTTGACCATGTCCCACAATATGTCCTAGGAAAGATACACAAGCATGACAGATTTCACTTTTAGATAAAGTGATTGTCAAATATGCATCAGTGAGTCTTTCAGAGAATTTTCGAATGGTGGCTAGATGTTCTTTCCAGGTGTCGTTGTAGATGATGACGTCATCGATGGAAGCATCATAATTATCTAGACCAGAGGTAATCACATTCATCAGCGTTTAAAGGTACCGACTTACTGACCGAAGCCCAAACACTTTCATCAAGAAAATTCTTCTTCACCAAATATTGAATCAAAATATTTTTAATTTCTTTTTTCGTTAACGAAGATTTGCTTCAGAAAGATCGTACTTTCTGGCAAGTTCAAGCAACTCATCTTTTTTTCAGACTATCCAACTGCTTCTGAGTAGGACTAGAAAGAAATGTTTCACTTTTAATGATATTGTGAATGAAAGCCTGTTGTTTTCACTAAAGATTCAAACAAAATGTAACATAGTACTTGGGATTTAAAAACTAGGGGAATTTAAATTTAAAAAAAAACAACTTTCTGAAATATTTTAGCCAAAATTGCAATATCCCAAGACGGGAACCCCAATTTTCTCTTGTTACGTGTAGGCGCGTAGAAAAATAACAAGAGAAAATCGTGAAGCCAACAATCTTTGGAAATTTAACAAAAATAATTTGTCCCAGAACTTTTTATAAAAAAGTAGACTTGTTTAGCCTTCTAGAGAATAAATTATTAAATATCAAAAAATAGATGAACTTGAAACTAATTTGGCAACAACAATAGAAACACCTTGTTCCCTCAAGGTGCTAAGAATATGACTGACTGGAAAGTTCTCGGGATGAGCATTAAACCCAACTGAAACGTCATTTCATTCCCGCGTGATGGATCACGTGGTCTCTTAACATTTGAACAGCGCAATAAAAAAATGAAAATTATCACGTAGGCAAGAATAGCCCTATCTAAGAACCAAATTCTCACACTGAAAGTATATAAAATAAAGAAAGACTGTTTACAGTTCAGCTAACACGCGGGCCGAAATGACCTTGGCAATAGCCAATCGTCTTCACTCGATGTTTACATAATCTATGAACCAGAGTGAGCTAAAAATAGTGCTAATGTAATCTATACAAACTGAATTTACTGGAAAAAATATCGAATCCCGAGAAAATAATCATTACAATAAAATGTAATGAAACAAAAATAAAACAAAAGAGAATTTTAAATCTAATCCACAAGCAATTTAATTACATATACGTAACACAATGGCATAGCTGAATTTTACTGGCATGGTACAGGTTTATATTCGCAAAACAGTTTCTCATTTTTTATGGAATGGGGCGAAAAGATGACCAAATGAGATTGTTAATTATATTTACCTTTGAAGATATTTAAGAATGATCATTAGAATTTACAGTTATGAAAAAAAATTAAGCATAATACTAGGGTGGTGGTTGTTTGGTTATGGTTATGTAGTGGAT
Source organism: Megalonaias nervosa (assembly GCA_016617855.1). NCBI lineage: Eukaryota > Metazoa > Mollusca > Bivalvia > Unionida > Unionidae > Megalonaias > Megalonaias nervosa. The sequence continues at coordinate 24,862 of JAECUM010039667.1, read as the reverse complement.
GATCGTGTTATTGCCTGAATCGAGCAAATATAATATAAAAATAATGTATGGAAGAACAAAGATGTGAGCAGAGATATGGAATCGAACAACACGAGTCCCATATGTAGAATATAGCAGTTTGATCAATTATATATACAAAATAAAATTGAACATGACATTTGAAAGTTAGACTTTCTCTTAGAAATGGTATTACCAAATTTATAAAAAGCAATTAACCGTTCTGTTTATACCAGTAAGACAAATTTTGCGATGAAATAGAGTGAGCTATCGAACTCACTTGCTCAGCAAGCCTGCATAATCTAGTTACTTGCCAGTCTTTCAAACTTCAGCTTTGCTGACAGATCAGAATTGCCGTATTCTTTTTCATTCTCTCTATCCAGCCTCCTTCACGTCATCAACAGCAATTTGTCTGCTCTCTTTTCCTAATTTATGTCGCATACATGGAGTTATGTCCCCCCTTGTGCTTTTCGAGACTAGTTGGTTTCTACGTAGCAGAATCTCTCTGTACCTTTAAGGTTCCGTGTCCCTTACTTCAAGACAACCCTCCCTTGGACAATTTATAAAGAGAGAACACTTGCTATTCTCCCGGAGCTAACTACTTCCCTTCCCGCAGAAACTTAGACTAACTAAAACCTTTCGAGTAAGAATATTTGAAATATTTGAATTTCGTATGGGAAACACACAGCCGATCAGGATTAATTTTATCTAGTCGCCGAAAATTAACGCACCCCTCTCCAGATTTGAAGATGACCTCATATTTCCCCGTTTTGCTACTAAATGGTTCCCGGAAGGTTCATTTTATGACACTTATTTAAAATGGCATATAATTGTCCCAGGATTATTTCAATCTTTTACATTTTCCACTACTTAAACCCCAAATCACCTGGCCTCTCCATCTGTCAGTTGGTTATCCCAATGGATTCTAATTAAAAATCAATCATGCACTCAACAAGGTAAGTTACACCATTGCAGTTTAGTGATTCATTACGCTACCTAGCCGATTAATCAATTTAATTTGTTTTGTATCAAACAGGAAGAGTCATTAAGTTATGTGTTGCAATAACATCTCACGGAGTGCACCGTGTAACACATGATATAGACACAATCACGTTCCAAGAGTTAGAAATATATATATATATATATATATATATATATATATATATATATATATATATATATATATATATATATATATATATATATATAGATAGATAGATAGATAGATAGATAGATAGATAGATAGATAGACAGATAGATATAGCACCGCAAGCCAAAAAACCCTCATCACACCTATTTACATACATACATGACAGCTTCAACCGATTCGTTCTTCCATAAGGTTATAGACAAATTAAATGGAAATTTCTGTGCCAAGGTGCTGTGGTACAACAATCTGATAATTTCTCCGGAGTACAATATAGTAAAATTAGTTCCCCTGTATAATACTCCGACAATTTCTCTGTAGTACCTTATTACAGACACAAACTCATTGTGGAATAATTTGTTTGTTCAAGACATCCCCGCTTACGGATTAAATACGAGAGTTACATGTGTTGTTGAATCGATTCCTAACATTACAACTTTAGTTTAATTACTGACATTTGATTAGTAACTGATAATTTCCAGTTAGGAGATCTGATCGTCGGGAAATAGGTAAAGTATTAATAAGAGTGCCTTTTGTATTATTGTTATTATTGCTATTATTGTTCTTATGGTTTTTATCGCCATTTTCAATACACGATAGGCTATACATGTCTGCAGATATATTTGTTAGCAGAAGATCCTGAGAAAAGCCTTGGAAGAACAATCGATCGACTTGAAGTTGTTTGCCAGCTTTCTCACTTACTGGCGTTGGTTAAGCCCGAGACTCGAACCTACGCTGACCGGGGTTTGAATGTAGTAATTACCCTACTGCTTCTTCATTCCATCACTTAGTCTACTAGATGATATCTATTGGTCCATTTTTCCGCACTTACTACAGTTTGTTTTGTACTTTATTGTAACATTCAATGCAGTGTTTGCTGGTCATTTATTATAGCACTTACTACATTGTGGGGGCCCCGAGTGGCCCAGTAGTCTAAAGCGCTCTCCGTTACGGATCACTGCCATCTCACCTCTGTCTGCGTGGGTTCGAGTCTCGGATTCGGCGAATGTGGATATGTGAGAAAGCTTGCCAGTAGCTTCTCGTGGGTCGGTGGTTCTTTCAGGGTATTTCCCGGTTTCTTCCTCCACCATTAATACTGGCCGCCATGTATAGCCTATCGTGTGCTGAAAAATGGCGTTAAGAACTACAACAACAACAACAACAACTTATTCCATTGTTTACTGGTTAAGTACTCTCTTAAAGGGACTAAGGGCTACATCATGTAAATATACCCAATAGATGAAACGAAACCTTAAAATATCAATATGATCCAGAGAGTAATCAATGTAACCAATTCCAAAACAATGCTGCTGTTTAGTACTAATAATAGTATTGGTAATTGTAGCAGTTCTAGAAGTAGTAGTAGTATTAGTAGTAGTAACATGAACAACAGTAGTAGTGATATTGCTTATAGTAGTAGTAGTAATTATAGTAGTAGCAATTGCAGTAGTAGTAATAATAGTAGTATTAGTAGTAGTATTAGCAACAGTAGTAGTAATAGTAGTAACAATAACAGTAGAAGTAATAGGAGTAACAGTAGTATTAATAAAAGTAGTAAAAGCAGTGGTAGTAATAGTAATAATAACAATAGTAACACCTGTAATTGCAGTGGCAATAACAACAATACTATGAGTAATGATATTACGAGGAACAACAGTAGAAATTGTAATAGTAAATAGTAATAATAGTAGTAGTAGAAATAGGAGCAACATAAATAGTAGTAATAATTGTTGTAGTATAGTAGCAAGAATAAGCAGTAATAGTAGCAATAGCAGTAGTAGGAGTATTTATAAAGTAGTAGTAGTAGTAGTAGTGTAGTATTTGTAGTAGAAGTAGCAGCAGCAATAGTAGTAATAATAGTCGTAATAGTAGCAGTAGTACTAATAGTAATATTTGTAGTAACGTAACATTATAATTAGTAGTAGTCTAACAAATATTCAAAGCACTATACAAATAAATATCAAGAGACTGGCTATAAGTTCCATCAAATAAAGATTTCACGTATGTTATCGTTATCTGTTATCATATATATCTCTTTACATAATTTTAACATTTTTATTTGATCTTACTGCACTTTAATTTTCAATGTTTTAGAAAAGTTTGTCGTTTTCAAGTCGTTGTGTAAATCATCATTTTTTATTTATTTGGAATATGGATACAATACTGAAAAATATGCCCAGATTGACAATGGGATGATAACAGAAACGGTTTGATTGTGGATGCAACGTCCACAGTTTGTTTCGAGTTTATTGCTTTTGTCATAGGATTTTAAACGAACATTTGTGCTTTTCCTTAAGCATAATACAACTTTTTCTAATTTGATATATAATTTAGAAGATGATGACAAACTTATCATATCTACGCATCCTTAAATTAGTCACCCATTACAGGGAACAGCAAAAATGACTCTCTAAATAATGCATTCCCTCCGTGACTACATTTTGAAAATAATCGGGGAAAACGGGTTGTATTCTATAAACAAATATAAATTGGTCTCCAGTGAATATACATGCCACAAATTGTGACATGTATGTAGAATGTATGTCATCTAAGTGCAATCATATTTTCTGTATTAGATGTACAACGACAGCGTACGTTCTGGGTTAATTTTAAAGGGGATATCATGGGCGTCGTAGAGAAGTTGGGTTAAAAAAATAGAAAACAGAAACAAACATATACGACTAAAACACCTCAGTTTGGGATATTTCCTGCATTAGGAAATATACATCCTCATCGACTGGCTAGAAAGAAAGAAACTTGAACCACGCCATCAAAAAAACACCGACTACGCAACTACCAGTATTTGGACGCATTAGGGTTAAATATCGACGTCTTCATGCGATATGCGAAGACATGTTTCATTAGTTATCTGAGCACGAACAGCAATTTTATTAATCTGCTAAAATGACAAACAAATAAAAGTCCATGACGTCTTCATACGCATACAATGCAGTTGCTAAGTGTCTTGGTAGTTCGTCTTATTGATCTGATTTTATGGTATCTGGATTTCAATATGTAAGCATTCTGGAGTCTTAAAAACACTTCGCACCAGCGTAACGAGTTCAAATTAAAGAGGTTAATGTTTGAGCGCCAGTGTGCCTTTAGTTATTTGCAAATATGAGTGCAGGTTTTGAATTTAAATTGGAGATTCTTTGCATAGCATTTTATCGTCAATTGTGTGCAACAAGTTCTATTTACGTTTTTGAAATTGAGTAATAATAATAATAATAATAATAATAATAATAATGAATATTAAAATAACCATATTCACTGAGGATGCGACTTACCGTAACAAATAATACATCAAAAGTGGGCTTGCTACTATTGTAATGATTTTAATATACGCAGGATACGTATTCAGGGACGTTGAATACTATGATGTGAGTCACATATGTGAGATGATATTGTGTAATATGTCCTTACGACATATAAAACCATATGTAACGTGACGGATTTAAACTTGTGACAGTAAAAATATTAGAAATAAAATAAATCAGCTGTGCTTGGATTAACATGTGCAAAATATTTGACAAACCTCTGCTTTACTAATATAATAATAAATTGTACAATGTTTTAAAAGTGAAACACATACATATAGAAATTAGTTTCACATACATTTAGCATGAATAATATGCATGTTTTTAGACACGAGGTACTCAACATATATTTCATGCACGTGACAGCATATTCACATACGTGAAATACATGGTGTTACTTTTTCTTTTAACATACTGCAATAGATGTTGTCACTTTTCCTGTGCAACATCTTCAAATAAATGGTGTTGCTTTTCCTGTGTAACAAATTCGTATGGATGGTCTTACTAGTACTGTGTAACATACTGAAATATGTGCGGTTATTTTGTTTTGTTTAATATATTAAAACAAATATCGTATTGCTTTTCCTGTGTAAAATATTGAATAGTTGCTACCAGTTTTCCTGCTTAATATATTGAAATAGATGATGTTACTTCAACTGTGTGATATATTGAAATATATATGGTATTACATTTTCTGTTTAATATATTGAAATAGACGGTGTTACGTTTCTTCCGTAATGTATTGAAATATATGGTGTTTCTTTTCCAGTGTAATATATTGAAATTGATTCATGTTACTTTTCCTGTGTAATATATTGAATTCGATGTTATTACATTTCCTGTGCAATATATTGAAATACAAGGTGTTAGCTTCCAGTGTAGTATATTGAAATAGATGTTGTCGCGTTTCCTGTGTAAAATATTCAAATAGATGGTGTAACTTTTTCCTAACGTGAAAAAAATGAAAGCAGTCTGGAAGAAAACTGAATTACGTTTGATAGGAAGTCATTTTGTATTTGTTGTCGATATAACACTGAACTCCAGTGATATTTTGTTCTCCGTTTCGACTGTAGTGTGTCCATACAAAACAATGAGATACAGACCTCAAAGCAACACGCATATGCAAGCAATAGATGACATTCGCGTTGTTAGTTGTCTACCCTTGGGACACATATTTTCCAGTACCGTTCGGCGGCTATGAAAGAGAGTTACATGAAGTAATAAAGAGACGGAGATTCTTGCAAACACTGGTGGCAGAGAAAGGTAAAGGATGCGTAGGGTCATCCACAGTAACTGGCATCCCCACCAAACGTGAGTGAATCCATTGTAACGGTTAGAGAATAATGATGCTGGTATTACTTGGCTTGAATTTAAAGTCATATACGAATAGTCACTCCAATAGCTATCAACATGGCCACAAAAATCACTCCTCTTAAGTTCTTCCTGACTACATCTTGATTGAGTTCCTCTTCGGATATTCTGGTTGTGTTGAATGATTCATCCATTCTTCGAACTAATGCTGATTCTCCAAATTAAATACTTTGTGTAATCGCATTTAAATCCTAACACCTTTTCGCTTGCACCTGGAATTTATACCAAGAAGATATTATCTTATCGTTTTAATATCAAATATCAATATTTCCTCTACTATCTTGATTTTGACGAAATGCATTCAACGCTTCTACAACAAACATTTGCCGAGTTTTACTTTAAATATAAGTCACTAAATCCAGCTGAGGCCTTTTCTCCCAATAGTACAATTTTAAATCATTGCTTTTATTGATAAACACTAAATGTATTATCTTGTAATAATTTTCTAATATCTGAGGAGAAGAAAAAGCACATCCGATCGTATGTGTCAAAGTTTTCATTTAGCTTCATGCTCACCAATACGGGCATAAACAAATTACTACATCGTGGATTACCGTATATTCTCTGCACCATTAGTGCAGAGTTAAATATATGATCTCAAAGAACAGGTTCAAAATAGTCGCCATGTATTCCGATACATTTCTTACACAGAATACTGGTATATGACTGATGACTGATGACAGTGCTTAAAGGAGCGATCCTAACACAAAACAAGACAAGACAAATTCTTTATTACACTCAGGTTACAATACACAACATATGAGGAAAATATTAGTATCTCATTTTGCATGAGTGTACATCAGCAATAGACGATATTGTTTCTCACACTAAATGCAATACAACTCAGACTGACAGCATTATTACAGTCATTACTTCAATGTAATATAGACATTGGTATATTTGGGAAGACAGTTTGTAAACTACTAAATAAGGAAAACAAACTAATCTCTAGCAAATACTTTTCAATAACGAATCTACAGTACTTTTCTCTTCTTTAAAAAGTTAAAAACAATGAAAGAATTATAAAAAAACAAACAGATAAAAAACGGAAGAGCAATAAACACATCGAGTAAAGTTGGTTTAAAATTAACGAATTTTTGATAAAATAATATCAATCAATTTAGATACATTTCTTAAAATACCAAGCTTCTCAGAACACATTAATCCTTTAAACCTTGGTACATTTGGTTTCGTATAGAAGTAATTGGGTAGTAGTTGTTTTCTTTGTTCTTTGAAATAGCTACATTCAAGGAGATAATGAAAATAATACAGGAGAAAGGTTCTCCCCTTATCTAACTTCTTGACTACAAGTAAATAGCCCTGATTTCATTCCATTGTTGAATATACAAGACTTTACATCCATATACATATTCATAATCACCTTGAGAATTTTTCCATTTATATCAGTTTTAATCAGTTCTTTCCACAAGCCAACTCTCCATACCCTATCGAAAGCCTGAGAAAAATCTACAAACGTGCAAAACAATTGTTTATGTTGTCTATTTAAAAGAGCTATTAAGGAATACAAGACAAAAACATTATCAGTTGTGAAGTATCCTTTTCAAAAACCTGCATGGGCCTCAGATTGTAAATTGCTATTTTCTATAAAAAGTGAAATTCTATTGTTAAGATCAGCGGTAAATACCTTACTAAGACAACTCAGTATAGTAATTGGCCTGTAATTGGTAGGATCTGATTTATCTCCCTTATTTTAATATATCGATTTAATCAATCCTGTAGTTCAGGTTTCTGGGACAGCACCTGTATTTAAAATCAGGTTAAAAAACTTACAAAAGCGGGAAGAAAAATTTCTTCTGTACATTTCATGTATTCATTCAAGATGGAATCTTCATCAGGTGACTTGTTAGATTTCAAAAGTTTTAGTGCTTTGAGTATTTCCTTTGAAGAGATTGGTTCCTTTTGTACTGTTTAGTGTTCTATATTTACTGGTTCCTGATTCGTATCTGTCTCGTCATTGTTCTCGTCGAAGGAGTTTATGTTCCTAAAATAATCATAAAAGGTATTCATTTCGATCGGTATGTCTTCATTTGCTTTAGTCAAATTGTTTATTATTGACTAATATTGTTTTGGATTTGTTGTTAGCATGTTTCTTAGTTTATCTTGTGTTTTCTTCCTACGGAGGTTTGAGAATTTTCTGGTTGTGTCCTTGTAATTTCTACTGGCAGAAAGGATATAGTTCTTTCTTTGGGGCGTGTTTAGTCGTATTTTTTTAGCAATATGATATTTATTTCTGGCTAGCTTACATTCATTCCCAAAGGTCATACTATGTACTTTATTATTGTAAAATAGTCAGTAGCTCATCCTCAGTTTCATCAAAAGCATTTATTGAAGAGTATCCGGAACCCTCGGGAGGTATATAAACAATTCCAAAGATGCAATCATCTTTCGTTATAAGCAATTCTTTTGAACTTTAAACCAAACAATGTATTCAGAACTATTCGATAGCAGCTCTATATGTTTACTAATTGATTTTCTCACAAGCAGAGCTATGCCACCCGAGGTACGTTTGATATTGTGTCGAGTTTTTAATCCTTTGATCTCATGATTTTCAAAACTAATTACATTAGATTCTGACAGTCTCGTTTCAACTAAACATATATTATCAAGATTGTTTATGAATTAATTGAATTCTGGATAATTTAACTTACTTTTTAGACCACATACATTCAAAAAGGAAAAGGTGATTTTACTTTTGTTTTCATTTTGCCATGGATCATCAAACGGAGTAATTAGCTTACATTATCCACACTGGTAACCCTAAACAATAGATATCGTTTTTAAGTTTTTTTCTACAGGAATTCCACGGCCACGAATTATTGATCCCGGTTCAAGCTTTGAAGAGGATCGGGATTTTACATATTCCGTTCACTCTAGCCTTAATTATCTTCTCCCGGAAATGATATTTCGCTGCAAATCCTGTATTGTATTTTGTTTGTTTTTATTGCAGTATCTTTCCAACCTAATCAAAGCTTCTGGAAATCTGACATGAAAACAAAGGGAAACAAAGCAGAGCAAAAATGTCTTTATTTTATGAAGTATGGCATCCGTCTTTGAAACTTAAGTGTTAATCACAGCTTTTATAATGCATTTTCCTCTTCTGGGAATAGCCTATTTAATTCTAACACTAGCAGTGATAAAGTTTCAGCTTAAATCCCTTTTTAATCATATTATCTTACAAAAAAGAGCAACAACATCCGTTTAATCATCCGACGAAAAATCCATAAAACACAGTATTAGAGATGAATTACAAACAACTAATAATATGCATTCGTCAAACAGGATTATATTGCAGCAAAACATTTTGTTCAATAACTTTAAGTGCCTAATTAGCCTTTTGGCCGTTGACGGGTAGATTTTGTAATATGATTTACTGTTGTGTTATTTGTGATCTGACCAAGTTCTTCACTGACATTAATTTTAGAAAATAATTGGATATGGATGATCAGATAGCATATTAAAAACAGCCTTATGGGATTAGGAAATTCACGCAAACGATTTCAATATTGCAAATATATTGTTTCCAAGGCCCTACATAAACTTGTCAATGGTAATATATGTCTTGTCTCTACCCCTATCTTACTGATGGGGCCATCATCACAACTTTTAAATGTCCCAAAAAATCTCCCAGCTGTCAATTTGAGCATCCATTACTATATCTTGAAAAATAATTTTGCATATAATATTACAGAAAATCTATGACTTTGAGGACAAATACATTGCTCTATAATTATGTTAATGAAGAAGATTTCTGCTACAAGATATTATGCATTGGATAGTAATGGTTATCATTGTAACTTTCAAGATAGTTCAACATCCAGTAAGTATTCTCGATAATCTTCTTCAGTAGTACATTTCAGATTTAACGTGAAAAAGACCATATGGTCTAATTGCAAATTTCAATTAATATTAACTTATGTAATTTCTCTTCAAAATTGCAAGTCCGTAAACATTATATGTTCGCGGAAAATTACTTTTCGGTTCTGTTAAAGGAACACCAAATCAACGAGTCACACATCCACGTATTAGAACATAAGCTAACTGGTATTGCTAAATATTATTACGTATATCTGTGTTGTGTTTTTTACTTTTGGTGTGTGTCTGTAGATTGCATATGATCTACAAATAGTTGTTGACAAGTTTTAAAATCAATCGTAATATTGAACCTGTTTACAAGTGTGGGTTGAGTTTCCACTGGATGGTTGAGTCACGCGGGTTCTGATTGCGATGTGAGACATTGTGCAATATGTCACGTGCGGGATATTGCAACATAAATCGAGTAGGAAGATGTTGCAATCTAGAGTCATGGTTAGTGTGTAAGGCAAAGAGGTAAGGAATTAATTCATTCCTAATTTCCTATTTCTGATGTTTTTGTTTTAACATCAGCCTGCATATGTGTTTAATGTTGTATTTAGGTATAATTTGAGAGGAAACATTTGATTGCATTATTAATTGGATATGCAAAGTAGTCATATTACAGTTTGGACTAAAATATTATTCTGCAACTGTTGTGAATTTATTCAAAGGAATTCTGGACAATGCCTTTATGATACATCAGGACTGTTGGCACATCAGGACATTCGAGGACTTATAATTCATTAGGAGTCCTCGATTCTTTTTGACTTGTGTAGTGTGTGTTTGAACTATTTTGGATTTAATTCATAAGACTGCAAGTTACTCTTAAATGTGCATTTTATCAATTAGGGAAATGGATTATTTAAGTTTTACAAACCTGTTAGTTTTGCTTCTTTCTATTATTTAGTGCAGGATCACAGATTCGTAACAATACTTTGGATACATCCTACAGGTCAATAATATCATTATTTTCTATCAAATAAAATGAGTGGTTTATGTATGTCAGATAAAAAATGTTAAATATCCTATACCATTTCTTCTTGTGAAGCAGAAGTGAAGTTTGAACAAATCTCTTAAAAGTGCTTGCTGTTGTCATGATGACAAACACATATGACATTGCCGTAAATTACATTCTGTGTTGGTGCAAAACAAATACCTAAGATTTCGTACATCTTCTCCAAATAACACCGACATCATCTGAAAATCCACAATCTTCTATTGTACATTACAAGCGGTATCTGAAATATACTTATGTTGCCATATGTGTCTATTATAATACTCATATGTGTGTATTATTATTCTCATAGTCTCTATCGTAATACTAGTACGCCCATGTGTACAATGTAGGATACACACGTGTTAATTGCAATATTTGTGTCTATTATAATACTCGTTTGTGTAATTGTAATACTACTCATATGTTTCTGTTTTTATACTATTACGAGTCATATTACTCTGAAACCCGTATTTGTCGATTTTAATACTCCTGTGTCTGTAATACCTCATCTGAACACGCTCAAACCCATGTCATTCAGACAAATGGAATCTTGGATAGACAAGTTTTGAAACGCATCGCACTTATTTGTTGACTATACTACTGCTACGATAGTAATACTAGTAGACTAGATTAGTATACTGTTTTATCATTGGTTTATCATTATTTAAGGACCATTCTTAAATAATGACAAGTGACTAGTGTTACTGATATTGGGTCTTAAACTAAGTAACAGAAACAAGCGAAAACAAAATCGTTTTGCAAAATTAAATAATTTAATTGCCTAGAATAGAAAGTGAAAATTCAAAAATAATATACAGTATTGTGAATTAATTTCCAAATATTCCAAAAGGTTCTATCACTAGTGCCAATAAATGAAGTTCTAATCAAAATTCAGTGGTGTTCGAAATTAAGATCCAACACTGAATGTATTGAGTTGCCTCTACACGCCTTTGACGTGGAGATGTGCAAACAGTCCTTTGATAAATCACAATAATATAATCCAAAATGTTCTTGTAAGAATTTACTTTAAATGCAGGTTAATGTTTCTAAGAACACTGCTGGGCACTTTCAGAGAATAATAATTTGAATAAATAATTCCACCCACATCAAATACAGACTGCAGCAATACAAATGATTTCTGCTTCAAATGTTATGACAGGAATGAATAATTTTTCAAGTGAACAAGATTGTAAAACTCTCTACACGACCTAGGTCACAATTAGTATTTTCTGAAAAGAAATGTTTCCTGAAGTGAATTTTCTATTGTAGAACATTCTGGCTTGTCAACAAGACAAAATCTGTTATTAAAATTAGAATGAAGAATGTGGTAAATATCATAAAGACTAGGTTATTCCGTGGGCGAATGCCAATATTCTAGTCTCAAAATAAAATAAACATGCTTACATTAATAATAATCTGAATGCCTAATCAGAGGAAAAATATTAGCTGTGTATAATATTGTCTCCAAAAGAAATGTTACTGGTTCGGTACAATATGAACATGATCTTGGACAAGGTCAAGTACAAATACAATTATAACTTATAGTCATGGACAAAAAGCTAACAAATACACTTAAATATACATAAGACTTATGAATGCTACAATATATATACAAGCAATACAGAACTTCTATAAATATGAAAGTGCATATGGAGTTAGATTATTGTTTCCCTGGATGTGCCTGACATAAATATTGTGTTCCTGCAACATCAAACCCCACCTTAACAATATATGATTTTTGTTTTTCATTTTGCCAATGACAGTGAAGGAATTGTGATCACCGAAAACAAAAAATAGAGAAGGAGATGAACTAATATTCAACTCAAAATGTGCAATCATTTCTCCGGTATTTAATTACTTTTAGAAAAATAGCACGCTTTTTGTCTTCTTGACTCAATACTCCACCAACCACAACATCGCCTGCATCAACAGCTATTTTAAACGATTGACTGAAATTGGAGCTGAAAGAACTGGTACACTCTTGTGTATGGTCTTTAACAAATCAAAAGCCTCTTGACATTTTCCAGACCGGTGCCACTTGGTTGTCTTACTCAGCAAATTTATCAGGGATTCAGCAATTATGGAAACTTGGAGCTAAATTTCCTATAGTATCCAGTCATATCCAGAAATCGCATCAGTTGCTTTTTACTGATAGGAACAGAAATAGGGATAGTCTTGACTTTAACTTCCATAGGTTTAACTTAACTTGTCCATGTTCCACAATATGTCCCAGAAATGAACCAAGAGCACGGCAAAACTCACTATTTTCAAATTAACTTCACTGAGCCTATCAGAAAATTTACGAATCGTACCAAAATGACCTTTCAATGTGTCTTTGTAGATGATGACATTATCGATGTAAGCTTCCCAATCTTGTAGACCAGATGTCATCATATTCATTCAACGTTGGAAAGTACAAGGCGAACCTTTTATTCCAAGCGGCATTACTTCATATTGATAAAGTCCGTCTGGATTTTAGAATGCCGACATTTCCTTTCCATGTCCGTCAGTAGACTTTGCCAGAATCCGTTCAAAGGGTCAAACTTGGTGACATATTTTGTATTTGAATTTAATCAATGCAGTCATCGACTATTGGCAATGGACATGGATCTGTTTTGGTCAAACTGTTCACTTTTTTTATAGTCGGTGCACATGCGGAAAGTATTATGTTTTCGGTATAAGAATACATTGTGAACTTCATTAATTTTTCCTTGGTTTTATGAAATCATTCACGAGCAAATACTGAATTATTTTAAAAACATTTTTGTATGAAAGGATTTATTCTGTACTGATGCTGTTTCACGGGTGTAAAATCTACAATTTCGACGTGATATTAGATTTTATTTGTTCGTGTAGGAACTTCTGGAAACAAGTGCTCATATTCAAATAATAGCTTGTTTAGTTCATTCTTTTATTGTGGCTGGATAAGTGAATGTTTCAGGTCCAGATTATAGAATCTTTCCGAACTTCGAAGATTGGTTTAGCAAAAGTCTCTACAATCCAGTTGCACGCCATCATTTAAATCTTCACTGTGTTTGACAGGTGCAAGTAAATTGACTGCATGATTAGGAGGGCTATCGCTATCAACATACTCCTTAATAGTTTTATATGGCAAAGGTGTTTTTGTTATTGATATAATTTAAATCACTTATTTTCTTTTCGTCTGTGTAAGGGCCACAGTAATTAGCCTGAAGAGGATTTTGAGGTGACGGTAACTGTATCACCAGGCTGAAGACGCCTTTCCTTTCTGTTTTCGTATTTTTGTCACACCTTAATTTAATTCTGGACTGAGAACAGTGAAGATTAGTTCTTGCAACTCCAGAAGCCTTTGACAATTATATTTAAAAATAGAAACATATTCCAGAAGATAAATTTCTGAATCTGCATTTGAAAAAAAGTTCCTCATTTCGTCAATGATCCACGAACAGCATGTCCAAAACCTAGTTCAAAAGGATTAAATCCTAAATATTCTTGAGGTGATTGTCTAACAATACCTTCGTTCAAATCTTTTCCAGTATCAAAAAAATGGTTTTCATGAAATCTTTAAAAGCCCCTTCGCTTTCAGGATGATAGGCAGAAGACTTAAATTGCTGGATGCGGAATTCATGCTTAACTTGCTGTAAATTCGAGGCATACCTTTTTTCTCCGCGCCAAACGTACAGCTGCCGTTGTTCTCGACATATTTGTATAGATTAAATTCTTAAGGACGGAAAGAAATCAACTGCCATGCAGACAAATTCCACATATTACAAAGTGTCAAGCAATCTGCTCCACCGATAAACTCTCAACAAGAAAACAAGAGAAAGTAAAATCAAGGGAACACTGCACATGTTAAGGAAAATAATGATGTAAAGATTATTTCATTCGTATCATTGGTTGAAAAGTGAACCGCTTGTTAAGACCATGTTGTCAAGAGTTAGGGTAAGTAAATTGGTGGTTCAATTCGTGATTAGAATACGTACCTGGTCATCATCGTTTGCACAACGATATAGTTGAATTTTACTAGCAAAGTACAGACTTATATTCGCTAACCCGGAGTTATATGTTATCGAATCAAAATGACAAATTATATTTACCTCGGACAATATTGAGGAATGTTCATATACCATATATATGTTGCATGTTAATTTTCAATGTTTTATACCGTTCATTCACAAGATTTTCTTTCAAGTGTTCTTATCGCGACTTTGCCATATTCAGTATGTAAACGGTCAGCGTAATGAACATTCGTACATGTTAATTTAGTTCGCCTGTTACACACAATAACTTTAACATCCGAGCACTTATGTAAACTTAGGCGCACTGCATATTGTCTGGACTGAATCGTTTACTCTTAACAAGCAACGATTGGTGCAACCCTAGACAAACTGCCATGTTAATTTGTTCGAATTATATTCCGTTTAATATTACATGGCGATTATCGACAATGCTTTGACGCACTCTCCACGAACGCGTAAAACAGGCATGTTTTATGAAACTGACCAAATAAGTTAATTATGGTAGTAAAAAAAGGAAAATGTACGAGGATCTCACAGTATTATGAATTTAATTAAAAAATAATCCAAATTATCCAATTTAAGTCCACAAGAATAGAATGTTTCGCATATGTTTCAGATCCTGAAAGGCCCTGTTCTGCCAACATTCCTAATGAATTAAAATGGCATTGTCCAGAACTCCTTTAAATAATTCACGATAGTCCGAGAATAATATTTGGGTTCAGTGAACACTTTGTAATTGATAGGAATAATCTAAACAAATGTTTCCTGTCAAATAATATCTATACAGAACATTAAATATTTCTGAAGACAGATATTACAATAAAAACATAAGAAATAAGACTGGCTAAATTTTCCAGCTCCAAGCACTTATATACAAGCATAAATAGCGCTATTACTCTCGTTGCAACTATCCAACACCGTACAAGAGCCAACCCGACGTAATCACTTCAATGGGAAATAACTTAATTCATCTAAGAGCCCACCTGACGCCATCAACCAATGAGAAATTACTCCAAAGTTGTCAGAAGGTTTTATGATTAATGTTATTATTAATGATTGTAAACACCTAAGTCAACAACTATTTATAGATCCTTACTACACTATTAGTATAAAAAAAGCATAGAATTGTATAACCTGTGTACAAAAATTAACTATCTAATATTTTTATTATAGATGATCATTTCCATTTACAGTCATGAAAAAAAATTAAACATAATTGTTACGAGTCTAGGCTCTTACACAAAGTAACAGGAAAAGAGTGAAGACAACAAGCTTTGTAAAATTTAACAAATAACTTATTTCCCTAGAAAAACAAGGTAAAATGAGAAAAAGGACTTACGGTTTACGAATCAAATCAAAAAATTAATCCAAGAAGTAAAAAATAGAAGTCCTATCAATGAAAAGTCCTAAATGAATCCGAGTCCAAGTCCCGATTAAATTCCAAGATGGAAGGTGATGACGTATGCAACAGTCAGCTTTGTACTGATGTGTCAACAGTTCCTTGTTGAATCACAGAAAATAATATTCCAGTTTTTGAATTCCGAATAATTTCAATAAATGTCTTTGTCCAAGAATTCTGTATGAGCACTTGTATTTTCCTGGGAAAGTAATCACTTTAAATTGAAAAAATCAACTCAAACTGGTCACAACAAAATACAACTTAATGTGTCAAAGATTTAAAGCCCAACTGAACTGATTCTTATGAAGATAACGGTTATACAGTAAGTTAAGACGCAAAACAGATTCCCGTATGAGGGTCACGTGGTCACCTTTCTAGAACAACGTAGAAATTTGTTACATGATAATTATCACGTACTCTAGGTATGGCCTTGATTTCACTGAATGAAGCTTACTCTTAGAATGAATAAAAAAAATAATAAATAAAATGTTGTTTACCAGAACCCTTACTGATTTCTGAATCAAGGTCAGCAACTAGATACAATGTTTTTAGTACTGGTTGTTTATCAGTAAAATAAAAAAATCAGGTCAAACAGAATAGAACTGAAGTTTCTGGAAAAATGTCAAATCCAGTAAATAAGTCATCATTACAATAACATGTAATGGAATAAAAAAATGTTAAAAGTTTTTTAAAACTAATAAACAATTAGTTAAATTACATATACATACCATAATATAGACTCGATCATGTACACAGAATTAGAGAAATATACATATAAATAACAACAATAACACACACACATACACACGCACACTCACGATAATCTTTCATCCATGAAGGTTATAGACAAATTAAGTGCAAATTTCTTTTTCAAGGTGCACTTGTATTACACTATAATACAGAACTCCAATAATTTCTCCGAAGTAAAAATATGCACCAAATATTATTCCCCTGTTTAATACTCCTATAATTTCTCCCAACAACATTATTACACTCGTGATTCATTGAGGAATGAATTGTTTGTTCAAGGGAGAAAATACGAGAGTTACATGTCTTGTTGAAAAGATTGCATGAATAGTTTAATTGATGATAATTGAAAAAGTAAAATAACTTTCCAGTTAGGTGATTTGATCGTCAGGAAATAATGCAAGTGCTAATAAGAGTGTTTGTTTTAGTTGTTGTGTTTTCTAAAGGTTTATCAGAACATGATAGGCTATACCTGTCAATACATTTGGGGGATGAAAAACCTGTAAAACGCCTTAGAAGATCAACCTACTGACTTGAAACTATTTGAAACTTTCTCACATAATCGCGTTGGACAAGCCTGAGACTCGAACCCACACGGAAAGAGGTGAGATGTTTTAATGTAGCATCTACCGCATTGCTTCTTCATCCCGTCACATTGCCTACTAGATTATATAGATGCGTCTATTTTTCTAGCACCTAGTGCAGCGTGTTTCCCTTTATGGTAAAGCTCAATGCCATGTTAACTGGCCATTTATTATTGCACTTACTGAAGTGTTTACTGGTCCAGTACACTCTTAAAGGGAGTAAGGCACAAGGGCCACGTCATGTAACTATACCCAATCGATGACATGAAACCTTAAAATAACACAGATACGATTCCGAGAGTAATCAATGTAATGAATTCGAAGACTCGAACTCAGAATCATTCAGGACTTTTTACTACTAGAACTTCTACTTTTTAATTCTTGGATTATTTTTGGATTTAATTCGTAAAACTCATTTCTCATTTTTCACTTGGTATTCTAGGGAAAAAAATATTTTTTAAATTTTGCAAAGCTTGTTGTCTTCACTCTTTTTTGTTACTTTTTGTAAGAGCCTGGACTCGTAACAAGTAATAATAAGATTACAAGGAACAAGAGTAGAAATTGTAATAGTAATAGTAATTATAGTTGTAGTAGAAATAGGAGCAACAGTAATAGTAGTTCTAATTGTTGTAGAATAGTAGCTAGAATATTATGTGTAGTTAATGGTAGCAGTAGCGGTAGTAGCAATATTTATAAAGGAGTAGTAGTAGTATAGTAGTATTAGTAGTATTGGTAGTAGAAGTAGCAGCAGCAATAGTTTTAATCGTATTAGTAGTAGTAATGGTAATAGTTGTACCAATAGCAATAGCTGTAGCAATAATATGAGCAACTGGAACAGTAGTAGAAGTAGTCGTGTTACTAATATTCAAATCACTATAGAAGTAAGTATCGAAAGACTTTTGCTAATTTTAATGAGTATTTATCATATTAAGGTATTACAAACAAGACTTATAGAATCGAAAAAGTTGTCACAGACTTTCTATACCCATGTTGGCAGGTACATGGTTACAATGCTGACAAATACATATGTCCAGATTAGCAGAATGGTGTACCCTGAGAAGGCCATGATAACAGAAACGACTTGACTGTGAATGCAGCTTGGTGTAGACTTAATGTCCTTTATCATTGGCATGTAAGCAAACATTCTTGTTTTTTTTGCCTAGTGCAAAATACAATGTATTTCTAATTTTACATATAATCTAGAAGATGAAGCCAAATATAGAAATCGCTCACCCTGAAAATAATCACCGATGACATGGAACAGCAAAAGGGACCATCTATATCATGCATTCACCCGCTACTGCATTTTATAAATAATCGGTCAAAGCGGGTTTTGTTATATAATAAAACGTAACTTGGTCTCCACTGAATAGACATATTTTGTTTCTTCTAGTTGATATCCCACGGTTTTTACGCTATGCACCATGTATGTAAAATGTCTGACATCTAAGTGCAACAATATTTTCTGTGTAGATATAAACCGAGCGCGTAAATTGTTGGTTAATTTTAAAGGCGATATTATGGGCGTCGTAGAGAAGCTGGGTTGCAAAAATACAAAAGAGAGACAAACAAATACATTTAAAACACTCCAAATTGGAATATCTTATGCCCTAGGAAATATACATCCACATCGATTGGCTAGAAGGAAAATTAAACCACGCTATCGACAAAATATATCGTAAGGAACTATCAGTATTGAACAAGAGATATGCACGCATCACGGTTAAATGTCGACCTATCCAGCTTTTGTTTTGGACGATTTGTGTTGGCTTAAGCTGATAAATTCCAAATTGCAAGCATTTCTAGAAGTTAAAGCACTTTATTTACCGCAGTTGCTTACTCTTGCGAAAGTGTCAAGGTTGCTTGGAATATGCGAATACAAGCTTCATAAGTTTTTGAGCACGAGCAGCCATTTTATTAATCTGCTAAAATGGCAAACAAATGAAGGTCCATGACGTCTTCATACGCCTTTGTGCAACGAAGTAGTTGAAGAACGTAATTTTTAAGTTTCTTGGTAATTCGTCTTATATTTCTGATTTCATCGTATCGTAAACTTCCTTATCTAGGCAATCTGTAGTTCTAAAATCCCTTCGCACTAGCGTCACGAGCTCAACATACAGAGGTTAACGTTTGTGTGGCCAAAGCGCCTTTAGTTATTTTCAAATATGAGTGCAGGTACTGAATATAAAGTACCTTACATTTTCTTAGCAATTGTTGGGAACAAGTTCTATTTTCTTTTTCGAGACTAAATAATAATAATAATAATAATAATAATAATAATAGCAATAATAACTGAATAAGCATATTCATTGCAGACGCGACTTAACGTAACAATTGAGAGATAATAGGGGGCTTGCTCCTATAGTAACGATTTTAATATGCGCAAAATAGGTATCCAATAATGTCTAATGTTATGATGTGGGTCACATATGTGAGATGATGTTGTGTAATATGTCTTGATGACATATACAAACCATATGTAACGCGACGGATTTAAACTTGTGACATGCAAAAATAAGCGTGAAATAAGTAAACTCTGCTTGGATTCACATGTGCAAAATATTTTAAAATTCATCTGCTTTACGTATACTACAATGACATGTACATCATTTTGAAAGTGAAACATGCAGATAATGTGTTTCACATATATTTAGCATATATAATATAAATACATTTCACACAGAAGGCCAGTATACCTTAACAGATGACGCTTTAAGACCAGGAGATTTCTGGAGACCAAGATGTACTAAGCTTTCCACTGACCACAGTAGAGGTTGACTACCCGAAGAGGTAGAGGCTGAAGTAAAGTCAATACAGAAGTCAGCTGGGGTAGACAGAATGCCAGCAGAACTTGTTCAAGCAAAAAAGGGAATCTGCAGCAGTGCCAGAACTACCTAACAATCATCTTTATTAGTCACTCAAGCAAGGTTATTTTTAAGATCATACTCAATAGACTGTAACCCCAAACAGAGCACATCATAGCTGAATAACAGGCAGATTTCAGAGCAGGACGTAGCACTATAGAACAGATCATCAACCTCAGACTCCTCTGTGCCAAGTATCTGCAGGATAACCAGGACCTCTATCATATCTTCGTTGACTTCAAGAAGGCTTTCGACAAGATATGACATGCAGCCTTGTGGGGCACGATGCGGATATATAACATAAACTCAAAGTTAATCAGCACCGTAGAAAATCTGTATGACAAGGCGACTAGCGTAGTTCCCGTCTATGGCGATACAGGAGATTGGTTCAGAACCACAGCTGGAGTCAGACAGAGGTGCCTGCCCTCACCCACTCTCTTCAATATCTACCTTGAAAGGATCAAAGACAGCAAGGGTAGTATTAGTGTCGGAGGCAGAAAAATCACCAACCTGATGATATCGATGGCTTAGAAGGAGATAAACAAGAACTGGAAACATCAGTGAACCGTGTCCATCAAGGATTACTAAGTTATGGGATTGAGATCAGCGCTAAAAAGACAAACATCCCAAGTGGCATCTAAAAGGAAATACGAGAAACGCAAACGATGATGATATAATCAAGTTTCACTCTCATCTGGCCTGTCAAAGACGAGTCTACAGGGCAAAGTGACAGGCAAGAGAAAATGAGGCAAACAGAAAAGAGATGGGATGATAACATCAAAGAGGGGACACACATTTACACACGTGGTAATCAAGATACATTTCATGTACGTGACCACATTTTCAAATACGTGAAATAGAGGGTGTTAAGTTTCTTTAGAATATTCTGAATTAGATGGTATTACATTTGCTGTGTAACATATTGAAATAGATGTTGTCACCTTTTCTGTGTAACATCGTCAAATATATGGTGTTACCTTCCTGTGCAACATATTGAAATAAATGGTGTTACTTTTCCTGTGCAACATATTGAAATAAATGGTGTTACTTTTCCTGTCAATACATTGAAATAAATGGTGTTCCTTTTCCTGTGTAACATCTTAAATTAGAAGGTGTTCCTCGTCCTGTGTGATGTATCGAAATAGATGGTGATGCTTTTAGCTGTGCAATATTTTGAAGTAGATGGTGTTACGTCACCTCTGTAATATATTGAAATACATGGTATTACGTTTACTGTGGAAAATATTGAAATACGCTGCAACATTTCTTGTGAAATATGTTGAAATATATGGTGTTTATTTTCTTGTTTAACATTTTGAAACTGATCATATTACTTTTACTATGAAATATATTGAAGTAGATGGTATTCATTTCCTTTGTAGCATTAAAATACAGGGTTTTACCTTCCCGTGTAATATATTGAAATAGTTAGTATTGCTTTTGTTGTGTTATATTTTGAAACAGATGGTGTTACTTTATAACGACGCGCAATAATGAAAGCAGTCAGAACAAAATAGAAACACGCTTGATACGAAGTCATTTAATATTTGTAGTCGGTATAACACTGAGCTCCATAGTACCATTATTCTTTCTGACAACATGTGCATTCATGTGATATTCTTGTCGTATTAAATGGTTCATCCATGCTACTAATTCACGTTAATCCTCCAAATTAAACACTTTGTGTAATCGCCTTTAAGTACTAATACCTTTTCGCTCGTACCTGGAATTGATGCCAAGAAGAAATAGTCTTATTGTCTTAATGTCCAGTATTTATAGGCTATTGCATTTGTATGGGAAAATATGAACGAGGTTTTTCGGATTAATACTACACGACCCTTGGGAGTGAAGTATTCATCCGCAAACGAATTCATATTTTCCCAAACAAATTCAGTAATTTTCTTATTCTACCTAAGGCTCAATTTTCAAAAAATACACTTCAAGAAAACAAATAAATGAATTTTTGCCGTATTCCAAAATAAATTCACAATCATAGATTCACTAATACACAGTAAAAATATGAATGCGCACATTGCACCGCCCAGCGACCTTTGAACTTAGTCGCGCGCACGACATGGGTTTCAAATTGTCATTTTGATATACTTAAAATAAATTTAAATTTAGAGTCATTTTGTAAATGAATGCTTATTGGAGCAGCTTTTCCAGTTGGTCTGGAATGAATAAATTGTTTGGTCGATTCTTCTCAATTCCGCTGATTATGGACTGAATTTATTAGCTGTGTCAATTCCACACAAATACACGTGTCTGAGATTTGAGTAGGGAGGGACGAGCCTTAACTCAGCTGCATGTGTGTTTCTGTTCTGTCATTGAATATTTCTAATCATAATGTGGGAAAAATATGAATTCATTCAATTGTAATTATCAAAAAGACGCTATGAAATATCACGTTCATTTCGTTTTGAGTGCATAAGGAGAATGTTATTGCAGTTAGAAATGAAGTAGAAATTTCATTACAATTTTGCAGTGTGTAATTCGGATTTGCAGAACTAATAAAATACATTTTGAGGAAATTCAAGATGCAAAAATGTAATTATATTTGTTGCTATTCTTACTACCAGTTAAAGAAGGCATATTTATGCCTTGTTACTTGCATGCTTTTTGTAGGGACCCAGCTATTTTATGACCTGTATGGCGTCTATCACTAGTCTAAATCAGAAACATTGCATCAAGAAAGTTAACGCGGAAAATTGCAAAGCAGCTCGTGTATGACAGTCCATTCAGCCAGCGGAAATAACATTCTTCGTCGTCTTGGCTTATTGGCCCTGAGACGCATACAAAACCTTCAGTTGCATTTTTTTCCCCACGAATTTATACTTTGACTTATACAATGGTACGTCTCTGATAGATATGCGATAACCCTTGCACACAGTATGCTTTTCTGTGCTATTTTGATATACCACAGACAACACTGCTCATAGTCTGAATTCCATTGGGGAAAAAGTTACGAATAGTTCTCCTAAATTACTATTTAAATGATTAGAATGGTAATTTCAATAATTTGTCTCTCACGTTATTTGTTGACATTGCGAATATCATGTTCATTTATTTGCTTGTTTGAAAGTTTAATTTGTGACTCTGTAAACTCGTCCACATTCTTTACTTTATCATCTCTACTTTCAAATAGATGAAACAGCTGCTTTAGTTCATCCACAAACAAATATAATAAATTAAAACCTAAATTGTCTACTACATGAGTGTACATGGTTTGTTAACAAAGTAGTTTCTAATGCGCTGCACAATTTTTGGAGCAATGTCGTGCAATTGCATGCAATGTCAAGATGTTCAGTAACGTAAAAACTGCAAAACTCGGACAATGTAAAGTTATAGGAGAAAGAAAGAAGTATATAATAACAATATTGCTTCCACTATCTTGATCGTACTAAATGCTTTCGACAATTGTACAAAAACATTTCCGAGTTTTACTTACGAACCCCGGCCGAGTCATACCAAAGACTTTCAAAAATGGTATTAACAGCTGCCTCGCTTGGCGCTCAGCATTAAGAGGTTAGTGTTAGGACTGGTTGGCCTGGTGTCAGGATAATGTGACTGGGTGGGACATCATGCTACATGTCTGCCGCATGATGCCCCAGTGCTAAACATCACTATAAACTGTCACACTGCAGACATAAATTATATAAATAGAGAAAATGCCACAAAGATTTGTCTCAGACACATTCATATGAGGCTGTTGTCGGTTGCGGCATAAAGTAAATATTTATGATCTTAGGTAGTGTCACGATTTCTTGGCAGGAAAGTTATTCTGTAAGGTCACTCGGAAATTTCTACTAGATGATCGTCTTCGATCCACAAAGAGTATGTTTCTAAACATAAAAAGTATTTAAAAGCAACCAATGGGCAACCAATGAGTTCCTTATAAAACACCTAACTAATAATGATTTTCTATAAATTGACCGCAGATGAATAGTTAGTAGCACTGATAACAAGATTTATATATAAGTCTATGACGTTTACACAATAAAATCTTCGCTTTTAAGACATTATTTCTCATGTGTGTTTTTGCTGTTTCTTTCTTTGGTTTTTTTTTTGGGGGGGGGGGAGGTTGTTTACTTTCATAAACATGCTGACATATTAGGATCTTGTCCCTTGATACCCAGATACCTTTAGGATATTAAATGGGTAATTTCTATCCAAGAACAAATAATTTTGCTTTTAGATCTCTTAACTAATAATTTATTTATCAAAGTTATAACATGAAAATGTACGATGATCTTACAGTATTATGAATTGAATCCAAAATTATACTAAAAAAATTCAAGTCCAAAAGAATCGAATGTTCTCAAAGGCCCTGGCCTGCCAACAGTCCTCATGGTTCAAAATGACATTGTTCACAACTCCTTTGAATAATTCGCAATAGTCCCAGAATAATATTTTTGTCTGATGAGCATAACTATGACACGAAACCATGACACGAAACCTTAAAATATCACAGATATGATACCGAGAGTAATCAGTGTAACAAATTCAAAAACAATGTGCTGTTTACTACTAATAATAGTATTGGTAAATATTTTGCAGTACTGTCAATA
>JAECUM010039666.1:0-12916 GCA_016617855.1 Megalonaias nervosa | reverse complement strand
ACACACAACACAATACTGGTTTAATTATCGAGTCAAATTTTGAAGAAAAAAAAAAAACATATCTCCAACATGAAATTACCCAAACCTATTTTAGAAACGAAATATACGTGTCACACACTGTGCAGATAACATTTGTTTAATCATAGACCATTTCAATTTTGGTGCAAACAATAAACCCATATAGTTATAGCGTAATATGCAAGGGAGGGGGGTCTTACTAGCGAGTGAAACTCATGCGTGAGTCTGGCTTGACGTCCTCGTTTCCCTTATTTCCAAGGAAATTAAGTCAACGTTTATTGTCATCTGATGGGTTATTAAACGCGAACATACCTCCAACTAATAATCTCTAATCACCTAATGACAGCGCATCACGACACACTAATTTTACATTTGCATTGAATATTTATTCTTGCTTAGTTTTGCTTCACATCTGTACCATTAATAAGCATTTCCTAATCAGAGACTGGTATTTTACGCCATGAACCAACAACGCGACCCAAACACCTAATGAAAAGAATTATTCCTACCTCAAATTATTAAACACTTTACCTTAGACCATCTTGAGAATTCCACGTTACCATAAAGTCTCCTAATACTTTACTTTATGACTTCTGCTCGTAGAAACTGGCTAATTATTTGGTCTGAGAAACATCTTTCCAACACCAACTCCCCATAATAAACAACTAATCAATCAAATCTAATAAAGTTATGAACAAAGACGTAAATACAAATAGCACATACCCAAGGTTTACTATAATAGTAAGGAATCACGTGTATACGTTCTTTTTTAAAGTACCGTGTTTTAGTTCTATTAAATGCTCCCTCCTCCGTTAATAAATATTACCAATTTTGTCTTCTTAAAGTGTACGTCCATACGAGTTTTCTTGCAAAAGTTTACTATAATATCAATTTATTGTTGCATTATTCTAACTGCATCAGACCGGTTTGCCATATCATCTACATACAACAAAGCAAAGAATTCTTGAGTATATCGATTGATATGTAAGCGACTGCTTCACTTATTTCTTAATTCTGAGATCAGACCATTTATAACCAAAGCAAAAATGTGGGCTTAGCACACTAGCTTGTCTTGTCTCAAGAATACAGTTAAACTAATATATCAAACACTCTAGGTGTTCTAACACAGTTCATCGAGAATGCATACATTTTCTTAAAATAGTTGTAATAAAACCCAAAGTTTTCCATGATTAACTTTGTCGAACGCCTTCTTCCCATCAACAAGAAGGCAAGAAAAATAAATATATTTGCACAGAGGATTGTAACGTAGACATCATGAAAATATTGCTAAGTGTCTTTCTAAATCCAGCTTGTGCTTCGTGCGGTTATTACTTCTGCCAAATAGTAAGTTCATTTGTTTGAAACATTTGTGAAATCATTGCATAATGTATTATTAGAGATATTCATAGATAATTATTGGGGTCATCTCTATCCCCATTCGTATAATATTGGACCAATAATACTTTTAGTCCACTCACTGGGAAAGTTACCAGAATCAGGTATTGTATTAAAGAGAAAATTACGGGGTAGTAAACAAAAGTCTTGCTAGTTAATTGATAACAGATAACTGGAATCATATCATGTTCAGAAGTTTTGACCTTAATGTGACCATTTTCTCTTGGTCAGTTCTTTTATTATCCAAGATATTGCCAGTTTCGTATAGAACTAATTAGGCTTTAATTTTGTATAAGCTCTTCACAATAATCGTATCAAGCCCTTTCATAGACACCCAGTCACGACATCCTGTGACCAGGCCGACCAATCCTAACACTAGCCTCGTAATGCTGAACACCAAGCGAGACAGCAGGCTAGTACCATTTTTACAACTCTTTGGTATGACTCGGCGGGAGTCTAATCATTGAGGCTACCCGAGAAATATTCTTTGCACCTTTATTTGTTCTCCAGTCTTTGACACCATAGCACTACCACTTTCAAATACTTACTTTACTAAATAAATGCACGTTCTTGATACTCTTGAAGAAAAATACTATTAGTTTTTCTCTCACTATAAAACTGTTATACTGCAGACATCGTAGCGATATGACTGAAAAATTGTTAAAGCTACGTTAAAAATCTAACACACACACACACACACACACACACACACACACACACACACTGTAAAAATGCTTGAGATAAATAATTTGCAGTATGATACTGTTTGTCACCGATAAAGTCAATTAAGTCCAAAAAATACCTCTTCTGAAAGCAATCCACCACAAACACACATCAATTTAATCCGCCCTTTAGCTAGCAAGAAGCGATTTCTTGTCAGTCTCGATGTCTCGACATTAATAATTTAAAGAACTAATAGAATTAATATCCTCGGAAAATTCGATATTTACAGAAATACAACTGTTGAATTTTGATATGAAAACTTTTATTAAACGTTTTTTCCTCACAATACCGGTGGAAGAAAGATCCTTTACATGTTTCAATTCTCACTAAAGTGGAGTTTGAATAGTATCGGCACTGCTGTTGGAAACCACCACAAATAAAAACATCAACTAAAAACTTAAATATAAAAAACAGTGGTACAGCATTATACTGCATTTTTGGCAGTGTTTGCAAGGGAAGGGATCTACACTGTATACCCACCCACCCCCAATATAAAAACCTAGGCGACTCATGAGAAAGTACCCATCAAAGCTAATCTTTAAAAAAAATCCTGTAATTTGAAAGAATAATTACAACAGCTGATGCATTTTCAAATGACTGATAGTTACAATTAAAGACTTTTAGAGTATCATGGACTGTTATGATTAATCAACCTTGTGGGTAGACATTACAGTTACACACTAACTTATTCCAATTGATTTCATAAAAGAGATTTTTTTAAAAAAAAAAAGCTTGATGAACTAATGCAATATAGACAATATAAACAATTTTAGTAGGAAGTCATATTGTCCAGCGGCCCGTAGTTTTTCAACTGTTGTACGGATTAAATGTCCAATAGATCGGCTATTTCTTCTGTTAAATTGTTATTTATCTAAATAAACAATCTTTAATATTTAATTAAATGTTATAAATGAGCGTTGTAGGCAAATGCTTCACCGTATTATAATGATATAGAGTTATGTAAGAGAGAGAGAGAGAGAGAGAGAGAGAGAGAGAGAGAGAGAGAGAGAGCCAGTTCAATACAATAAAGGAAATATAAGTATTGGAAGTCGATCAATATATTACCGTCTTCATGACCAACGTAGTATGAATCAATTTATGTGCATTACAATGGTTCTTTCTTTCATCTGGAAGCTGTTGCCGCGCGCCTCTTTTTGTCAGCATCCTTCGGGACTTTTTGGAATAAATATATCCTTAAATACACAAATATCCTTGAGCCGGCCTCAAGGCGCAAGTAAGACAACCATAGAAGCATTTAACATTGTTTCCATAGCATTGAACTGGAGGAGTTCTTAGCGATAATGTCATTGTTTGAATTGTCATTGATTTTAGCAATGCAGCATGTTAGAGTGTTCTGATACAATCATGTGACCGACAAGGCAGAAGAAAACGAACTGACATCCACACTGATTGTCTATTATTTTCTCACCATAATTAGAAATACACAGAACTCTGTATAACATTTTGAGTCCAGAGCCACGTTTCTTCAAAATCAAAGAGTACAATATGTATTAGCATGGAAAACAGGGCCAAGGACCAGATATTGGAGATCAAAGGCAAGGACTCTAACTAAAACTGACTTCTTATTATATAGCTTCCCGCTGTAAAAATGTATGCATGGTTCAAGCATTACAAAACATCAGCATTATTGTATCCATGATAAAAAAAATTTTTTAACGTTAGAACTATCAATTTAAATGAAAGGTCATAAATTAAGGGAACATATCTCTCACAGAAATTTAGTGTCGTCCAATTCATTTCAAAGATATAGAGATTAGGGAAATCAACCATGATATCATGTATCATCCATCAAATGCAGGGAACTTTAGTAAATCCCCGCATCAAACCACTAAAAAGGAGAAAACAAAGAAGGCAGGAGTCTACGAGCACAAATGCATGTACTGGAAAAAGATCAATATTTCCCAGAATTCACCACGCTTCGCTCTATATTCCTTTATCAACGGACTGTATTGCGTTTGACTCTGACCTAGGCTTCATTACCACCTAAACACCTGACGGAGTGAGCTGACCTTAATGTTATGATATATATTTCAGCAACACAGTTCACTGAATATTTAGCAGCAATTGTATTTGAACTATTTAAAGTTATATTTACAAAGCAACAGTAATTGGGGCGATTGAGATGCGTCAGCAGAAGAGTCACAAGTAATGTATCTCGTTTAGTTCCGATTTTGCAAGATTCTTTTAATGAAACGATACCTTGACGGAAGTCAAGGGCGTAAGGCACAGTGGGATGTTATCTGGACGAGGAGCTTTACCACTCTTAATATTCCTCATTGCCTGTATGACCTCTTCCTTGGTAAAGGACTCTGTGTTGATGTCCAGATCTTCTTCATCTTCTATGATTGTCGGGTTTTCCACAGGTGTGCTGATGAGCAAGCTGCTGATATGTTCTTTCCACCCGTCGAACTGTTCTGCCTGTTTGCTTAGGATATTCCCATTATTTCAGCGCACATGCTTGTTTACGTTGGTTTCCTCTCTGATAGTTGCTGTGTTATGTTGTAGAGATCATCGTGTCATTGTTTCGCAGCTTTCTCTGCATCTCTGGAAATCTTGTTGGCAAGTTCCAGTTTATATTCCTCGCGCTCTTCCTGACTTCCTTATTCTTTGTAATGTATTCCTCCTGAACATACTGTGGCTGTGCTCTGGTCTTTGCAAGTACCAGTCTATGCTTGATTTCTCGTGTGCCTGTCTGGTTGAAGTGAATGTACCTTTAGCTCGTTTCCACTTCTTTACTATGGATCCATCATCAAGATCAGTCTGAGCCTGGAAACTGTTGGATAGCGAAATGGTGAACTCCTGTTGTTTCTCAACAGTCGTGAGCTGGAGGTTTCGTATCGTGGGTGTTTCTGCTATCCAGACTTCTTTATGCTGCTGATTACGGTTTTAAGTTTTGTCATCACCAGCCCATGGTCTTAGCTAGAATCTGCTCTTCTACAGGCTCTCACATCCATCAGTCCTCCTCGATCTGCAGAAAATAGCAAGGTGGTCAATCTTTTCTATGTTGTTGAATCTAGGGACTTACATGTAAACTTGTGGATCCAACAATGGGAAAAACTATCCAGCCAATCATAAGGTCGTTCAGCCCACAGAAGTCAGCAGAGAACTCTCCGCTGTCATTATCTCTCCTAGGCCATCTTTACCCATGATGAGTTCCCGCTTGATATTGTCGCTTCCCACTTTTGCATTCATGCTTGCTCATGAGAAGTGTGACATCCCTCTTTGATACTCTTACAAACATACTCTGCAATTGCTCATGAAAATCCTCCATCGCTTCCTGGTCTGCACGGTTTTTAGGAACGTACCACTGCAAAATGATTATCTTTTGGAATCTGGCTAGAAGCCAACCTGTCAAAATCCTCGTGCTGACTCTTTCACACTTCATCAGGCTTCATTTTGCTTTCTTGTTCAACATCAATCCCACTCCGTCCACGTGTTCGTCGTCCTCGTTGGTTGGTCCAGAGTACAGAAGATATCCTGATGCGAAGGTGATTTGACCTGACGTTGTCCGTCGAACCTCATTCAGTCCTCAGCTGTTCAACTTGCAAATGTCAATCTCTTTGACACCATGTGCTATTTTTGCCGTCTCGTACAATGTTCTTATATTCCATGTTGCAGTCCTTATAACAGTCCCGGTGAAGAAAAGATTTTTCAGCAAGTCACCCCCTCTCGGTTTTGGCTGGTCATCTGAACACAGTTAGTTGATGTTAATTCATGACTCTGGCCATATTATCCACTGAATCAGCCCTCTCTCCAATATCAGACGGAGGGCTTTAGCCCTGTCTTCGAAATTGGTCGAGGGATGATTCGGTGAATGATAAGTCTAACTGCATGTATTAAAATCTTTATCATATATTTTACAAGGAAAAGGACAATCAGAATCCTTTACAAGGACAATTAGTAATTAATATGTTTACATTTATTTCATCTAGTCACTATCTACAGATGAAGTTAAATAATGTAGGATCACATTTAGATCTGAAACAATTCATAATTTTTTTACAGTGTATTTTTTCTATATGCTTAGACCATACAAAAAGAAAAGAGACTTAAATGATCAGCAAATGCTGTAGAGACTTCTGCAAACATGTTAAGCGCAATTTGTTTTGAATTAATCGAGAGAAAAACAAGGGTATTCGTACAGCCTGAAAATATTGTTTGTGGTTTAAACGTGTTTTCAAACGTTACAGTTTATAATTACAATGTACCACCTGTACAACTTATTAATGGACGACTGATAATAATGACTCATCTTTCTATGTGACCCTCATTAACGCATAAAACAACCTTTATCAATAATATAGTCCAGCTCTGATATTTTATTCGCTAGCGATTCTAACATTTTCTCACACTGAATCTGCTGCACCTTTAACCATTCCCCCACACCCCTAAAAGTCTCGAACGACATGCTGACATTGGTAAAAGACTGGTTTATGATTATTTATATAATTATTAATAGAAACAAATGAGGTGATACACGCACATAATTCAGATTAATTGGGTCCAGTATGATAAAGTTTATCAGTCTGAATACTGTGCTTATCAGACTGGGTATGCTGAATAACACTGCTTGAGCTTCATCTGTATCATATGAGGAGCACTTAACGTTTATTCCAGTCTGAAAAGTAGGTATATATTGTGTGCTTAACTTATGTCCATTACCGATCATCGTAAGTTGTACTCTGGATCTAGACTGATCACAGAATGTTTACATAGCATTCGAGTTCAAGACTAGTCTTATTTACATTTAGATTAGTGTTTCCGTTGGACTGCTTCACATCGTACTATTATAATTTATTCAGAACATTCAATATATTTTGAATTGTGATAGGGAGATATATTGCTCGTTGATTTCATTTAATTTGTTGATTTCATTTTCTTTGTGTTACATGTTTTAAGACCTAGAATCGTAACAATATATATATATATATATATATATATATATATATATATATATATATATATATATATATATATATATATATATATATATATATTGATGACTAATTCATAATCTTATGTGCATGATAATATTGCTTAACTTAAAGCTTTTGAAGAGATAAATTAATTCCTTAAGACGTGGAATTCGAAGGTATGTATCTGATTGTACATAATACTGTTGCAAAATGAAATCAGCAGATTATAAGCGATTAATCCTAACTTGCGTTGACAAGAAGAATGGTTTCGTCAGCATTTAATTTGATGGTAAGAAGCGGAAATAGCATATCGGGTTCCCAAATACACCAGTCTAATATATCAAGCCTGGCTATAAGATATGTCGCTAACCAATCCAATAACTATTCCATGATCTGTTCACCATCATTTCCATAGAACAAATTACTCATCTCTGTTAATCCTCCTTTTATACCCCAATCCCGTCTTTAATACATAAAGCATAGTTGACGTTCTTAGAAAGATAAAAGAAAATCATGGAATAATGCGGGAACAAACTGCCAACGGTGATATGTAATTGTTGTGTTCAAAATAGGATTGACAATATCTTGTGAGCTTTCTCTGGAACACTAACATTGGACAGAATAATACTTACCACAAACTTGATTATGTCTTTATTACGAAAACCAGCATTTGATGGAATTAAGTATCAACCATTTAATTTCGGGATGCGATCTGGGATTGTTTATTTTTTCGAGCCTAGATAATTTCTTTCTCTGACCTCAATGAAATTAGAACATCCCGTTTACCACGCTGACGAAGACATATACGAAGATATGCACTAAATGCAAGACAGGAAGCTCGTCAGGTCTTCGGCAAATAAAGCTAAAATGAGGTAGGAATTGATTTTAACATGGATGTCACTTACACAATATTATAACATTTTTCTTGTTAGCTGAATTCCCAATGAAAGGTCAAAATGTGCCGACTATAGGGACTCTCTCTCGTTTGTCACTCGATACACTATGGCCAGGTTTAGACAGAAAACTGAGAGTACAAAAGCTGCTTTGACCTTCGGCATTTGCATATGGGTTCTGTTCTGTTTTTTAATCGCTTAAACTCAACTCATCCAAGCGAACGTGGTCTTAGTTCAGTTACTTTTGGGACCGAAAGTTTGTCATAAAAATTTATATCGAGCAAGTGTCCAAAAATAAATTCGCATATTATCACCATAACTCATTTACTAAAATTAGCTGTATGTGCAATTATTAGCATAAAATGCATCAAGCTGCTGTATTATTGATCAAAATCATGCATCTTTTGGGTAAATGTGCTTACTTTTGTATACATAATCGGATGGATGGGTCGATAGGTAGATAGATAGGAAGGTAGATGCAGCTGATGTCCACGGACTAATTCCACATGATCAGTTGTTGGTTTATGTTTCACGGAGACCGCCAAGTAATCTTACTGGTTCATATGCCGTCATTATGTCTTGATTTAGCTGTGGATGAAGCTAACCACATGTAGCAAATAGAGCAGTCTTAATTAATCTGGCACATGTTGCGTATGGAAAATTTTTCTCAATTAAGAGGGCGACCTTATGATTGACTGAGGCCTACTGAATGGTCTATATAATGTTATATAAGTGACTGCACGTATCTAGATGATCTACAATTTTCTTTTTCTCTTGTACTTCATATTTGTATGTACAGGGGGAGGAAGGATAAGCTAAATGTATGTAAATTTGTGTATGTAAATAGCTCTCTATTTACCTACATAGCAATAGGCAACAGAAATATGTTTCATTCCCAATCTTTAACTTCCACAAGACAGTGGTTATACCCATTCAATAGTCTCTCTCTCTCTCTCTCTCTCTCTCTCTCTCTATATATATATATATATATATATATATATATATATATATATGCAATAAACTGACAACGAACAGTGCAAAACTAGTATCTAACTAACCTGAACGCTATCGACTCTTAATAAGTCTTTTTCAAAGGCAAATACAAAACATAGACAAGACAAACAAATAAAACACAAAACTGTTGTGTTTGCAAAACTTTACATGGCTGTTTCTACAGGAATTAAAACTTTAAATTTATTATGTTTCAACTAGTTTATTTCAACTTGTTGCGGATGCTTGAAAATATTTTTATTGACCAAGAAATCGACGAGCCATAACGACATCTGTTGTTTTATGTAAATTTATGTAAGCGCAAATTATATCCCGGATATTTCATTTTGATAGTAGTAATAATAGGCTATTAAGCAAATTTAGAGAATTATTTATCTTAATCAATCCCTGACACACGCGATCCCTTGCTGGATCCAGTGCACTTGAAAGGACTGTTATTCGCCATATGATTTGCATTCTTTATATATATATATATATATATATATATATATATATATATATATATATATATATATATATATATATATATATATATAAAGAGAGAGAGAGAGAGAGAGAGAGAGAGAGAGAGAGAGAGAGAGAGAGAGAGGACAACAGTCCTTTCAAGTGTCCAACAAATCAAAAGGCGAAAACAGACCTTTCAAGTGTACTGGATCAATGGAGTGATCGTCTGCGCGTTTCATGCTTAACGGAGTTTCCATACTAACACTGCGCCATATTGCATACATTATGGGCGAGAAAATTTTCCTCAGACAAGAGAGTGAGGTAGTTCATGCTATTCGGTACCTGCATGATAATTCCGTAAATTACCATAAAGTTGAGAGTTTAGAAATATACCCCTTTGCACGCATGTACATGGAAATTACATCGCTTGTTAATCCACGTGAAAGGCAAATTTATAGTTGTCATTCTTTTCCTTTGCTTGATTTGACATTGTAAATATCGTAAGCAGAGGACGTAGTATTTTCCTTCTATGCACATACATGTTTGCATTCATGTGTACTCGTACATCCACCCCTTCGCTGAAAATGGACTTGTCCAAGAACTGGCTATGACAGGCAAGCAGGGTCGTCTTTTACAGTAAGAACTTCCGTTTGGTATGAAACGCACAGACGACGACAGTGTTAGGGCCCTTCCTGGTCATAATCAGGTTTGAAATTATAAATCAGTGAATGAACTGATACATTTATGTGCATCTTTTATCTCATTTGTGCTTTTCTTTTTGTTGTTTTTTTTTTTTAAATTAGGGGAGGGATGTACAAACAAGCCGGAGTTATATTCAGACTAGAGGGCAAAATTACACAACGGAGACCAACAAGGTACACAATAAATGCAAAATAAAGCTTTGACTGTACAACTTTATATGACTATGGATCTAACAGAAGTATTATTTCAAAATTGCGAATATCACTCCTTATTGGTTTGAACTCTGATAATAAAATGTTAATCTCGTTGGATTGACCTACAAGAGGAGGAGAAGAAGCGGCATCTTTTTCTTAACATAAAACGATGTAGGCGTAGATTATATCCCCGATAAGTCCTTCTTTTTATTACCAACACAACAAATACGTGTAATATTAATACCAACAAGAAATACCAAAAGTAATAATTACAGGTAAGTGAATTAATAAAAACAAGACGAACCGTTTATGTTATATTGACAATTATGAGCTCTAAACTGATATGATTTTATTTTATTTTATTTGCGTGTGGGAGCTCGTTTGGAGTCTTCTTGATTTAAGCCGCTTGGTTTCAGTGTTCTTAGGGGGCACATCCATTAAGATTCATTTCCTTTACTAATCTGGGAACTTCACTTTCAGCCATGGGCAATGCAGTTAGTAGAACGTCACTGAAATTATGGTCAGAGGAAGAGAAATGCTCTGCTATTGGACTTTTGTCCAACTTCTTTCACATCCAATCCTATCTGTGAAGAAATATCCGTTTGTTCATTTTCTCGGTTTCTCCAACACAATGAAGACTGCAAACTTTACACACGAGGAGATAAATTACATTTTCTGTGTTGCATGTTTTGCTTGAAGCATGCGTGTTTTTTGCTTCCCACTGTGTTAGAGAATATGTTTGTTTCTATCATATATTGGCATGGGTCATCCGGGTGCGGTGTAATAGCATGTGGGCAAGTTAAATGCAAGAGTATTGTTGCCAAATAGAAATACCTAATTTGTCAATATGTAAATATTTCAGTGTGAACGGTTTCCTTCTTGTCATTATATAGTGGGACTATTTTCTTTGATGAAGGCTTCAATAACGCAACAGTATGTAAACATCTGTACAGTTTATGTTTTTATGTTTGTCGTTGTTTATTTGTTAACGTTGTTCGCCTTGAAAAAGGAATCCGTAGATTTCGAAAGCGATTGTTACTCTGACTTCGCTGCACTGTGCTTTGTCACATGAAACAATCTTCATTCTGTACATATTTCGTCACACAGAAAAATGAAGTTTAATATTTATAGATTCCTTTAGTGTACACAAAAGAATTTATTTAAACCTTTTTGCGATGTTAATTAATTGAAAAGCAGCTTTTTCAAGCTAAAATAAAAGTTAACTTATTGTCAAAAAAGCTAGCATCATGACATTGAATGTTTATATGCAAATCGATTATATTTGTTGTTCATTGTTCCACTGCGTTTTCGTAGTTTTGGATGAGAAATTTAAAACAGATTTTAAATGGTGTTGCACGATAAATAGCACACTGGTACCCTGTTATACTATTGCATGCGGTGAAGGTAGAGAACTCCTGTGAAGATTGTTCTTCAGATCCCCGGTCACTTAAATCTTGCAATAGGAACTTTCGCACATTTTCTGTTATATCTTTGCTAATAACAGGGAATTCCTTGATATTATTTGACGTAAAGGAGGAGACATAACAATCACATAATCATCTAGGCGATATAAATTATCTCCTAATTGTCATCTAATCATGGCATATATTAAGATGCTATGAAAGCTCTTTAGCCGTCCACACCCCCAGAACCAACAGTAATATATAATAATATATGCCTCTTTCTCATCTTTCTTTAAATATCTGTCTTCACTGCCAATTCAATATATCTGCAGCAAGGTAAGTCTCCATTTCTTCTCAAAACGTGTACTGTGAATTCCGGTTTTTAACATCTTTTACTTTTACTGGGTGATATTTATATTAATTGAATAGTTTCTAAATGCTAGAAGAATATAGCTTCCACTGTCTCGTACCATATTTGTGATTCACGTCAGTATGTCCACCATATATGCCTTTTGATTACGTTGGCTACTGTGCACTGAGGAAATCTTTTAAATATGCGTTAGATTTGTGCTTTGCGTCAATGTGTCAATATCCTGACCAATATGTCGATTAATTACATTACACCAGCTAGTTGCTGTATGCTGATGAAATCTTTAATTTATGCTTTAGGTACGTGCTTTACATCCATGTGCCAATATGTCGATTGATTATATTGCAGTAGTTTGTTATTGTATGCTAATGAAATCTTTAAATTATGCTTTAGATACGTACTGTACATCAATATGCCGATATGTCGGCTGATTACATTGAAGTTTTTTGTTACAATGTACAGATGAAATATTAAATTTGTCGAAGCTGTAGCATCAGAACGTATGTTCTCGTTAAGTGTCATCTTAGCATTTCCTTTCTATTCAGGAGCCGCTGTGGCTGAGTGAGCAGCGCGCCAGACTCTGGACCTAAAGGGTGCGGTTTCAAACCCTACCGTTGGATTCCCCAAGAAAGGTACCGCGATGTGTCTTTAGCTAGGCAATTTGAAACTGTATTTGTACTAAATAACCCACTTAACCGTCAAACTGTATAACCATAATGAAAAAATAACATTGGTTACAAGCAATTTAGGACACGCTCATTATTGTTTGTATATATCCAATAAATTGCAATCCTAATTAAACTTTATAAATGAAAAAAAAAAAAAA
>JAECUM010039665.1:0-12651 GCA_016617855.1 Megalonaias nervosa | reverse complement strand
ATATATATATATATATATATATATATATATATATATATACAGGCCCGGTGCGTGGTGTTTTTCTTGTGTGTGCGATGAATGTTTGGTGCCTTTCCAAAATCTTTTTCGAATAAATTGCGAATAAAACGAACAGGAAATGAAAAGGCGCCTGTGTGCATTGCACACTTCGCACACGCAACCAGCCGGGTCTGCTGTAAGAGGAAAGGAATTTTTTTCAAAAGAATCACCCCCCCCAAAAAAAAAAAATTAAATGGTCATTCCCGAAGAATATATGAAATTTGAAAAGTCTTACTATAATGTGCAAACCTATGATTTTGTGGATTGGGCATTTATTTTAAATATTGACTGGTTGGGGAACAAGAGTTGCTAATGTACCAATTGGGATATAAGTTGGCGAATTCTACAAATACAAATAATACATGATATCCATGTATCAATTTCAATGTGAAATGTTTTCTCACAGAAGTTAGACAACACTAGAGCAATTTTTATCGTCTTTGGAAAACTTGTGATGAATATTTAAAAAAATACTGCGAAATTTGCAATCACTCTGATGATGCCACAAAATTCATTCGTCGATAATTTGTATGATTTTAAAACTATCTTTTACACAGAATTGTAATTGTGTTCACTGTAGGGGAGGGAGTGGGTTGGCGGGAAAAATGTGCCAGACGTGAAAATAGAAATAACATCAAATGAAACGGTGTAGACTTTTTATACTCTCTCTGACGAAATTACTGCACTCAAACACGAATTACAGGGCATGCATAGAAACAAAATGTACTATACTTTATAAATGAGGTTACTTCAACTGTCAGTAGTAGTAGTAGTTTCTTGTATTGGGTTATTTTGAGAAAATTTAACAGTATAATTGTAATGGCTATATTACTGCACAATGCAATATTAATATTACAGGTAGGGCGTTATTGCAGAAGAACAAGTCTGTTACAAAGTGTGTTTCAAACGGCCAAGCTAAAATGGAATACACATTTGTTGCAAGGTTCTTCGTTCATCAGAACTTGCATTGGGAACATACATATTTGTTTAAATTTGAGCTAATTTGGTGTTTTCTTTCTGCAAATTTACTGATTCATCTGACTGAGGATATTAACAGTTCTTAACAAGTAATCTCTCTTGGATATAAATTCATCATTCTGGATAACAACAGGTATACAAAGCCCATTAGACCCACCCATTAAGCCCAAGAGAGAGAGAGAGAGAGAGAGAGAGAGAGAGAGAGAGAGAGAGAGATATCTTCTAAAGCGATGACGGTTATACTGTTAACGACAGGTTGGACACAGTTTAAGAAAATTCATACCAATTATTACAAGTTTAACATCTGAATGATTATTAGCCAAAGAGTACCAAAGTTTCATCAATCTGAGATATCGATTTGTTGCAACAATTTAATTATCATTGAATGCACGGCATGTCGGACAACATCAGATTAAAATGTTTCATTTTGAAATGCATGTAAGTAAAAGACATATCACACTGAAATTATCTCTGAAACTTGCAATTTTAAAAACACAGGCAAACAGCGACCTGGTGGCCGAACAATGTTCCAGGGACGTTTGAAAGATCTGGGGATAGATAGGCCTAAGGGCGTCCAAGAAGGGTGCATGGATCGATCTGAAAATCCTGAGACAGATGGATCCAGGGTCATGAAAAGAGAAAGGCAAAGTTGCCAGTTTGAAGGTGCAGATATATATAAGCCCGAGCTGGTTCCAGAGAGAGACAAAAGTTTACATGGAAATCCTGAAATGGATGGACCTCGAGTTGGGGACCGAGAAAGGAACAGTGATTGCGTTACAGAGTTTGAGATGGATATCCCTGATTCGGACGCCGACGTCAGTATTCCACATGAGGAAAACTGGCGTGCTAGAAGCGTTCAAGACACATGGAAAATTGGAAGGACCCCAAGGGAAAGAATGTGTTGGACTGGAGATAAAATCAGAATAGGAAGAGGAGCTCGTGGGAGACAGAGAGTAAAAGTTTCTGGTGAGGCTCAAAGTGTCGACGACCCCTATGGACTTGAGAGATCTGGAACCTTGGAATACACTGTAGTGTGCGAACTAGCCGAACGGGAACCGAGCGAGATCATCCAAGTGTTATTGATAGCTCTCGATAGCGGTGGTCTTCAGATATGCCTCAACAGATGCTCCCACGATAAAGAGTACCTGAAAGCAATTCTTAAAATTCTAGCTAAAGCATGTGAATGCCATTCCATGGATGCAAGTATTCTCTTGATATTAAATGCAGTAAGACAAGAGAGTTTTGCAGACGTATTAGTGAACTACATCACATTTCTCACTAAAGAGGTCAGTGAAGGAAACATGGAGAATCGTGTCCAAGAAGTAAAGGACATCATATTCATAGGAAGGGAACTATGTATTCGAATGCCAACTGCTTGTCTAACGCTTTGTCTTGGTATACATGCTGCTTTACATACTGTTGTCAGTGCCATGATCAACTCAGCAGATGGAATAGATGATAGCTTGACACAAGAATTCAAAGCTTTTGATGAGCTTAAAAATAATCTGCTCAAAGGTGGAGCGCATAGAAGGAAAACAGAAAAAGGAGTACTTTCTGAAAAAGAGAAACCTGAAGATGATTTCCGCGAGTATGAAGTCTTCCCTCGATCAGTAGATCTTGACACTAATATAAAACCATTTTTGCGCAAGAACAAAAAGCGGGGAAGTTATGCGGACCTAGACCATTATCTCGATGTACAATACAGACTTCTCAGAGAAGATTTTGTAGGACCCCTGAGAGACGGCATAGCTGAACTTCTGCAAGTTTTGAGAGATAATAGGAAAACAAAGCGATTACAAGATGTTAGATTCTACAGTCATGTAAGAATCGTTGCACCAGCTTGTTCTGAATCTGGTTTATGCTATGTAATTCAGTTTGATGTCAGCGATTCAAGAGTTCACTGGGAATCATCTAAACGACTTCTGTATGGTTCCCTTCTCTGCCTTTCCCATGATCACTTTGAGACATTTTACTTTGCCACTGTCACTGTTAGGGACCCCCAGAATTTAGACAAGGGAATTCTTCAGGTGAAAATGGAACATGATTATGACACTGTAGAGAAAATCAAGCCATTTGAGTTTATAATGGCTGAGACAACAGCATACTTTGAGGCATATCGTCATGTTCTCACAGGTCTGCAAAAGATACGCTCAGGAGATTTACCTTTTGAGAAGTACATAGTAAGGTGTGAAACTGAGATAAAGCCACCCGTCTACCTTAGGCAAAACCCAAATACTTCGTTTGACCTGAGACCTCTAGTTGATAACGATTTTGTCGTTAAGGACAAGTTCAGACTTAAAGAGACAGAAGGCATAATAAGGAAACTGCAAACTGACTCATTTAGTGTCGAGTCAAGCTCAGCAAAGGATGTGAATATATTGGAGAGATCCAGCTGGCCGCCAGCGGACCTTCTGCATCTGAATCATTCTCAGTACGAGTCGCTGATATCAGCACTAACAAAGGAATTTGTTATTATACAAGGACCGCCCGGAACTGGGAAAACTTACATAGGTTTGAAAATTGTAAAGGCATTGCTCTACAATCAAGATGTATGGCGCATTGATCCAAACAACAGAAATAGTGATCCTAAACCAATGTTGGTTGTTTGCTACACAAACCACGCGCTCGACCAGTTCCTCGAGGGAATCGTTCATTTCTACAAAGGGAACATAGTACGTGTTGGGAGTCGTAGCTCCAGCAACACGATGAAGGACTGCTCAATAAAGGACCTTAGAAATAACATAACAAATGAGATTCTTCTTGAAAACAAAGAAATTGCAGAAAATGCCTTTTTGAAATTAAAAAAGCGATTAAATGCAATTGAGAATAGAATAAGGGAGACTGAGACTGGAATTCTTCACGAGAATCTACTTCAACCCTTCATGGATAAGGCATATGTGCAGTTGACTGATGGTTTTAAAAAACTTTTCTTCGGGTATCCTCAGGTTAAAAAGAAATTACGAAATAAGTATTCCGTGATCGTCGAATGGTTGGGTCTGGGAAATGTTGCTCCAAGCCTGCAAGTAACAGAATCCAAAGAAACAAAAGAGGAAAACCAAATGCAAAGCTGCAATCTCGAGCAACATAACTTAAGGAGATACGAACGACAACTCGACATAGACAAAGTTCATGTCACATTGGAAGAAAATGGTGGACACAAAAAGCAAATGGAGAATGAAATAGCTGTCGTGAATGATGTAGATGTAATACAGGCAGAGAGACTTCTTGATAGTGTCACTGACTATGATAAACCTGACATGGCAAAGTCTCTACGTGATGACGAATGTGACTTACTGTATCGAACTGCTGTCACTCTTTCGATTGAAAACATCGATAAAATACCGTCCAAAATGAAAAATGAGCATTGGGAAATAGTAAGAAAGCAGAAAACAAAAATAAAGAATCATGTCCGTCGCCAATTGTGTCGTACAGATATGATGAGCAAAGCCGAAGCTGATAGATTACAAAATCTCTGGACAATGTCTCACACCAAAAGATGGTGCCTTTATCGCCGGTGGATTTTCCTTTACAAAGGCTATCTCTCGAAACAAATAAATTCCGAAGACGTTGATCGTGCCGCCGAGCAGTGCAAGGACGCCCTTATGCAAGTGGATAAAGACATTTTGCGTCGTGCGACAGTAATTGGGATGACAACGACAGGAGCTGCTAAATACCAATCCATTCTGCAAGATATCCGACCCCGAATAATAGTGGTAGAGGAGGCGGCTGAAGTTTTAGAGGCCCATGTTATCGCTACACTTAACAGTGACTGTGAACATTTGATACTTATTGGAGATCACAAGCAACTTAAGCCGAACCCTACTGTATTCAAACTTGCCCGAGATTACAATCTAGACTTGTCCTTATTTGAGAGAATGATTAAGAACGGCATGGAATGGAATAGTCTGCACTTGCAGCATAGGATGAGACCACAGATAGCTGACCTGGTTCGTAACATTTACGATCATCTTCAAGATCATGAATCAGTACAAAATCTAGAAACTATCAAAGGAGTGTCGTCCTGTGTGTATTTCATCAATCATACGTATCCAGAGCAGCACGATGACGATTCCAAAAGTCATTCTAACACCTACGAAGCAGAGTTTACAGCAAGGTTTTGCAGGTACTTACTCCAACAGGGCTATAAAACATCCCAAATCACCGTTCTTACCTTGTATTCTGGACAGCTTTATTGTCTGAAAAATGTCATGCCTAAAGACGAATTTCAAGGGATTCGTGTCACCGTTGTTGACAACTACCAGGGAGAAGAAAATGATATAATCATCTTATCTCTAGTTCGTAGCAACAAAGATGGAAAGATAGGCTTTGTAGGTGTTGAAAATAGGATTTGTGTGGCATTGTCTAGAGCAAAGAAAGGATTGTATGTAATAGGAAATTTTAATTTGCTCTCCAGATGTTCCAGCCTATGGAAGAAAATGGTGCAAGCTATGGAAAACAAGGGGTTACTTGGCCAAGGGTTAAAGCTGTATTGCCAAAATCATCCAAAAGATGCGAGTATTACAGCATTTGCATCCACTGACTTCAACAATGCTCCTAATGGTGGATGCTCCAAGAAATGTGAATATCGTTTGAACTGCGGGCATGCTTGCCAGATGTTTTGTCACCCTGTGGATCCCGAGCATAAATTTTACAAGTGTCTTAAGCCATGTGAGATAATTATGTGTGCAAGCAACCACAAGTGTAAAAAATTGTGCTACAAGCAATGTGGAGCCTGCGAGGAGCCAGTTCCAAAGACCATACCGAAGTGCGGACACGAACAGGTAGTTCCGTGCTACCTCGATCCGGCTTTATTCCCATGCCGTACTCCATGTGAAACAATACTATCGTGCGGTCACAGGTGCCAGGAGATGTGCGGGAATATGCATACAAGAAACTGTACGTATCTTGTTGAGAAGACACTGAGTTGCTCACACACTCAAGAAGTATTTTGTCATGTAAAAACCTGCAGCAAGCCCTGTATGGAAATTCTTAAATGTGGACACCAATGTGAGGGAACATGTGCGGACTGTTCAGAGGGAAAATTGCATAAGCAATGTAATAGGGAATGTAATAAGATTCTTGTATGTGGACATCATTGTAACGACAAATGTGACACGTGCCCTCCGTGTATGCTGAAATGTGAGAACAGATGTAACCATAGAATATGTACGAAACCGTGTGGAGAAGAATGCATGCCTTGTATAGAACCGTGCGGTTGGAGATGTGCACATTATCAGTGTACCAAACTTTGCTTTGAGCCATGCAACAGACCACGTTGTAATTACCCTTGTAAGAAGAGACTTCCTTGCAAACATTCGTGTATAGGAATATGTGGTGAACCATGTCCTGATAGGTGTAGAGTATGCCACAGAGATGAAGTCACTCAGATCTATTTTGGGTCAGAAGACGAGCCTGACGCTCGCTTTATTCAGCTCGATGACTGTAAACATGTTTTGGAGGTAAGAGGGTTAGACATGTGGATGGATACATACGATGAACAAGAGGGAGACAGCACCATACAGTTAAAAGTATGCCCTCGATGTAAGACTCCAATTAGAAGAAGTCTTCGATACAACCATGTAATAAAAAGGGCATTACATGATATCGAAAGAGTAAAGACTATTGTTCAAGACGAGGAGAAGAGAAGAAGGGGGCTGAAAGAAGATCTTGAATCAAAACTCTCTCTTCAATTAAAGAGTTGCATATACCCAAGGCAACAGTTTAATCTCCATATACTTCAAACACGCTTAAAGGTAG
The DNA here is from genome assembly GCA_016617855.1 of Megalonaias nervosa. Taxonomy (NCBI): domain Eukaryota; kingdom Metazoa; phylum Mollusca; class Bivalvia; order Unionida; family Unionidae; genus Megalonaias; species Megalonaias nervosa. The sequence continues at coordinate 5,859 of JAECUM010039665.1, read as the reverse complement.
GGAGGTCAGAACAGGAACTTGTTGCTCTAATGAATCAGACAACCTTCTTAATCTCATTAATGAAGTTACAAAAACAATTTGAAAAACATAAATTCAGTCTACTCTTTGACAGAGTTGATGTTTTACGTGATCTGGAGAAGTTCCAGAGCTGGCTCCTCATACAAAGAACTGTCTTGACCGATCAAGAGATTGATGATGCACAACAGGAGCTAGCACGTCTTGAAGCGTGGTTCAACATGACGCAGTACTGTAGAGCTATCAAAGACAGGAAATGTGAGCTAGATGAAGCAATGAAAGAGGATGTTGGTGTTGCAGAGAAGATAGTCAGTGACGGAAAGAAGTTTAGCACAGGTCGACAAACTCAAGTGAAAAATTGTCTACAAAAGTTGAAAAACCTCTGTCCGCTCCTCGCTGTGGACATAATTGATGAAGAACCTATAGTCATCATTAAGACAATGGGCCTTAAGAAAGAATCCTGGCTGAAGAGCAATAATGGTAAGTAACGGGAAGATGCTGTTACTACTGTTGTTTTTGTTTCTTCTACTTTCTAGTTTAGAGGTTTTTTTTATAGGATTCACTTAAAAGAAATTTTTGACTATACAAAGCCGGAACTAGGTACCTAGGAGTGACACAAACAATGCAGATTTTGAAAAATCCACAGAAAACGTACATCTTGGAAGAAGTACCTGCCGGACTATTCGCAGTTTTAATTTAAAATAATGAAAATAATTTACATACCGTAATAATAAAGAAACTGGATGTTCTGTTGTCAGTTTTGGTACTAAAAGAAATACCATTTATTGAAACGAAACTTAATAATATGGCCTAAATATTCCCCGATGCTGGTTTGTTCTAAAATGTAAACTACGATACATGGCTTTTTATTGATTGTTTATTTTTCTTTTATCCGATTTAGTCCAGTTTGTATAAATGCATTAATTTTCATATTTCCTTTTATATTACCCTGGATTCTAAGGAAAAATCAAAACTACATATGCTTAATTGAATCTATGCAACATGTGCAAGTAATCGTTTTGGTATGTGATACAAGGTTAAATAAGCGATACATTATGTGTGTAAGTAGTATAATAAAGAAAGTTCTTGATCAAACTATTACCTAATTTCAATTGTTTTGTGTGAATTGAAAAAGTAAACCACTTTACACTTAATTACTTTTGAAGTCTGCTCCTGCTTCGTACTATTACTTTTAATCGATATTATTAGAATTTACTCAAATCATAGACGAAACATAAAGGAATCGTTACTTACATAGAGATCGCCAGAAATTATCAAGTTATCTATTACACATAAATGACTGAGTGATATCAAGTTCAGCATAACTCATTCATAATGACATTCATAGTAACACTAAAAAGTGAATGTAAACAAAAGTTTTGGATCAGCTCCTACCCAGGGGCTGGTTCAGAATTCTCAGGGATCCTTTAAAGTCTTTATAGTGTTGACTTGCATTGGCCAACCCCTCATATCCCCGCTTTTTGGACTGATCCAAACCGCTATTCGTTCAGCCGGCCAATGCACCAATCCAGTTCGTCGTGCTTTTTGGCCTTTGCGGCCAGCCATTGTTTAACAAAAGCTCAGGTTACCGAGAGCAGGTGGCAGCCCAGTGTTGTGAACCCGAGGGTAATTGTTATTGTGGCGGCAATGATTGTGGACAACAGGCCAGTTCCTCCTAGGCCGCTTCCCATATGCACAACAATCAGAGTGACGTTCATATTTTAGCTGATTTGAATTTTCAATATACCCCAATCTGAAATGGTGCGTGTCAAGCCTAAATTGGCGCAGATACTCTTACACCAGAGGCTATTAGTCCCTGTCTATGTCAGGCACTTGTGTTGAGAGATATGCCAGTAGTCCTTCGTCTTTTTCGTCATCAGACGCCATAAATTATCCAAGTTTATTTTCTGTGTTGCGTTTGTCGCTGCTTTCCAATGGCTATGCAATTAAGCCTAAGATGGTTAGATGGTTCCATTGCATTGCATAGACTTTGAGATCTTCGCCACTAATGATGTCTACGGTGGCAAAGAGACACAAAGCTAGTGTCCAGCATTTCTGTGGAGAGTCGAGGTTGACGATGCCAGCTTCATGCCCGCTGCCTCTTGGTAGGTGTGTCAACTTATTACGTGTGTAAATATGTTTTAATGTCTGAACCATACGTATCAGTTCAAAACTGGAGAGATTCTTTACCGACGCTCTGGCAGGCGCAGACCCCACCACTTTTTCAGACTAATGCCGCTCTTGGCAGCGTTGGCAACTCCCTTTATGGCAAGACCACCAGCTGCGCCGAGTTCTGCTGCCTTGCTGACAGCCATAAAAGCCGAAATAGAAAGGTCGAGCACAAGCACGATGCCGCCGATTTTGTTATTCTGTGTGGCTTTCAGGGCCGACTTCAACGCCTATGTCATTCTTTGCCTCGTGGCGACATTAGGGTATTTTACCTGGGCGGAGTTCAACATGAGTGGGATACGCCCATAATAGTTGCCAGAGCAGAGCCACATTTAGACTCGGTGATCACCTTTTATAGAGGCGGCATCTTTTCCAAGTTGACCATTCGAGATGGACACTGGTTGATTTTTTTTTTTGTATGGCACTGTGCTGTTGTTTGACTGCCAGTGTAAGTAATGTTTGTTACATTTAAATGTTTTATTTTGGGGCGTCAATTACCTTCATTCACCCACCGGCACTCTCGAGCAGCAACATTTGTCTGAGAAGATGTCGGTGATAGCCCTGTAGTTTTTTGCATCCGTGCTCCTTGCGACGCGGTTCTTGAATTATATGTCCACAACAGACATCTGGACCATAACGAGGTGTATGAGATTGTGTCCTGAAAGGCTTGAGTGCTTATGCCACCCTTCATGAAGTTGAGCAGGTTTGTCTCCGTCACCAGAGACGGCGTTACAGCTGGCATCGAACGGGCGATCATTCAGATTGCGACTTTGCCTTCGTCCGTAGCATTGTTGGTGTGACTGACACGGAAGATGGCCTTGTTCGCGTCAGATGAAGTTGAAGGATGTGGGTTTTCGGTATAGTGCAGGAAAAACTACCATGCGCGTCCACCTGTACCTTTCGAAACGCGAACATTAGGTTAAAGTTAGTGTTGTTGCTTCTCAGCACATTCGTGTGGCATTTCCAGCTGCATTTCTAATCTCTACCATGGTAAATTGGGTATCGTCGGGATAGTCTGTTGGGTTCTTTGCGAACATCATCGATTGACCAGCGCTGCCGGCGCTGTAGTCTCTATAGTGAGCAAGGCCTCGAATCATCAACATTATGAAGGCGAGGGTCGTTTTCTTTCTCATCGACCTCATCAGTGCGCATGATCCCGGTGTGTAATTTGTGTAACAAGCTGTGTAACTAATGCTGAAGCTCTGCTGCCCTGATACATTTTTCAGCTGTGCCGTCAACACGAGGCTAAACTTCAGGCCTCCATGTTCTCCGATCTCACTGCCGATTACGCCCCGCGCACGTGGAGCTATGGCATTAAGAAATGCCAAAAGCATCTGCTTCGAATATCCGTGCTTTTTAGGTATGGTCGCGCTGTAGTCTTTCATAACCGTTTAGTCTCTGCCCCTCCGCTTTACGAGTCTGGATAGGTCCGGCACAAGAGGTACAGCCCTGGACGTAGGAGCCTGGACTGCACGAGGCAGCGCAATCCAGCGTCTGGAAGGCCGAACTAACCGTTGGGTCTCATCAAAACACTTATTCGTGTGTTCATAATATTGTATGATCTTTCCACTTTGAAAATTTGCTTACTTCTGTCACAATTGTGACAAGAACGTCGACATGTGATAATTTACACCAAAAGAATTGAAAGGCTACAAGGTAAGTCATTTTAATGATAGTGAGTGGCAAGACTCTGTTGTAGAGCTACCAGTTTTAACCGGCCTCTGGGTTAGGGCACGCCGGCAGATCAAATAACGTTTTGGATTGGCCTATGTGTGGGGCCGGAGTTGATTGGTTGGTGCAAGACAACATTGTAAAGACTCCCTGATTTTTTAGGAGATAAAATAATTGTAATTCATATTAACGTTCTAAGTCTATAAATGCATGACAGATATGCCAGGAACACAACCGACAACATGCCCTTCAATGGAATATTAAACATCACATTACAAACATAGGTATGAAATGTTAGGCGATGCATATAAAAATTAATTGTTTTAAATGTTGACAAACTCCAATATAAGTTAGATTGTAACAGACGAATTTTGTAACATCCAGTGTTATTAAATTAAAGCTTTGTAGAGAAAGCTAAGAAACATTTATAACCAAGGAGGCCAACCTATATGGGATATTAAGAACGAAACGACTACCGAAACACACAACAGTACACGAAAGCGAACAGGTTATTGCTAGAATTTAATTATTCTATATTCGATTGTGATTTTGTGTCCTACAATACAAAATTTTATCGGGAATGAATGACGTTTGTAAAGTGTAATGTTACTTTGTAACAAAAGTGTGTTGTTGCTTTGTAACAAACGTGTGTTCTTTGTAACGCAAAACTACTTTAACTGCTTCGTGATACGTGCTTTTCGTCTATTTATGTCTTGATATACCTGCAACCATTTTTCATTTACCTTTTCGTACCGATTTTGTCCTTTAAATTTGTCTGATCATTTAGAGTAGAAAATTAGTCGTTCGTGTGAGAATTCTATCACACTCAATTGTAATTCCTTTGTACCATTCGTGTGAGAAATTTATCACACTCAATTGTAATCCGTTAGTACCATTTTTGTGAGGATTCTCTCATATTAAATTTTAATCCCTTAGCACCATTTGTTTTAGAATTTTATCACATTCATTTTGTAATCCCTCAGTGCCATTTTTGTGATGATTCTTTCATACTCAATTGTAATCCCTCAGTACCATTTTTGTGAGGATTCTCTCATACTCAATTGTAATCCTTAAGTACCATTTTGTGTGCGAGTTCTAAGAAAATATACAAGTCCCTTTGTATCATTTATGTGAGTTCTGTGACACTCATTATAAATCCTTTAGTGTCATTTAGTTTTGTGACACTAAATACAAATCCCGTTGTGTCATTTATGTGAGAGTTCTATGGCAGTTCAATATAAATTCCTTTGATTCAATTAGTTTGGAGTTTTATGACACTAAATATAAATCCCTTAGTGTCATTTATGTGAGTTCTCTGACACTTCAGTATAAATTCCTTTGTGTCAGTTATTTTATGACACTAAATATAAATCCCTTTGTGTCATTTATGTGAGAGTTCTGTGACACTAAATATAAATCCCATTGTGTCATTTATGTGAGAGTTCAGGTGCACTATATATTAAAAAGTCATCCATGCGTAGTTTAGAACAGGAGAGTTTATTGCGCACTCGATTTACTTAGTGAATTGTCATTTTCATGTTTCATTTATAGTTTTAGTCAATTTCAATAATGACGATGAATTGTAATAATTACAAGCAGCCAGGGGTCGAGTTACGAGCTGAGAAGCAGCGACTCAAATATCAATTAACTGCAGTTTGGTTTGAATTTTGTAATTCATGTAAACGATTGAAATATTATTCTTTAATTATAGTGAGCGCAGAACCATCGTATTCATATTATTAGAGTAATATTAAAACAAATATTTGAAATAATGAACAACATCAGTGATCACTGTCCTTGTTTCTTTCCTATTTATTCTTCCTAAACGTACATAACTATAGTAAACTATAAAAACGCCATATATTACGGTCAAGATGTCTAGGTATTTTCGCTTTCATGCATGTACAGTTTCTGCATAAACAATACGGTATCGTTCTGTTTAATTGACCATTGATTGAACAGGCATAGCGTATATTAGTAATCGCAATCATTTCCATGCATTTC
>JAECUM010039664.1:0-27095 GCA_016617855.1 Megalonaias nervosa | reverse complement strand
GATTTCTGTTTAGCCCAATGCCTAGTTGTGTTAGAAACGTCATTTTTCATTGGCTATTGCGTTCACACATATACAAAAGGGTAAAAGTTATTGTACCCATCATTTTCATGTCCTGGCCAATTTTTTATTCCAATCCCCAACCTATCCTACTTTTTGCAAAGTTTTGCTTGTTTTTGTGCAGTTCAGACCAGTCTGCCTTAGAACTGAGGCCAGAAATAGAAAATCCGGACACAGATTTCAATTATGACAATGGGCAAATTTTTGGTGTAAAACATTGGGTCTCAAAAGTATATCAGTTTCCACAATTTCTAAGTAGATTGCAATTAACAATCAAGAAAGTTAACTAGCTCCATACCAATAGGAACCAATCTTTCATGAAAATTAAAGTCCATGAGGTTCAAGCTGTTGCTGCTTCATGTGTCTTTCTAGTTCAATCTTTGGATGATGCAATGAAAGCAGTGTTTTGGTGTTCTTACTCTTAATTTCTCCTCCTTTTTACCATCACTCATTAGCCACCAAAGAGAAGGCATTTTCTCACTAGGCCCAGTTATCATTGTTCAGAAAGTGGCCCATGCATATTCCACCCCGCATTAGTCTCCTTCTGTTCAACAAAAGTAAGTATTCCTTGCATTTGTTTTTTTATTTGCCAATTTTGGGATCATAAGCCTCCAGCCTGACTGACAAATTCAGCTATGCAGTAGCAACATGCATGGTATTGCTGATATTAAAAAGTGGGGAGTAAAACAAATTTTAAAGATGTTACCTTTTGCTGAATCCAGATTTCTTTCTCCCACACTGCACTGATGTCCCACTACGTTGGGTTGCTCCCTAAAAAAAGACCCGAAGGAGCAATATGCATGAGCAAGAAAGTGCAGGGTGTCACAGGGGCCATACACTGTTCTGGATTCTTCTGGTTCACCCTAATGGGAGGATGAATTCTTGTCTTAAGGTCGGGGTATTTTCCACATGGAAAAGTACCTTCTGTACAGCAGAACAGATAAGTACTATAGTTTTATCCACCAAACACACTGTTTTCCACCAGAATATTGAATGATAAATGAATTGTAGGGATTGGAAATTATGCAGATTATACTAATATTTAGGGTTGGTCACTGATAGATTTTAGGTGCTCGTTTTAAGGCATTATAGTAGATACGGCTCAGTAGTTACAACCATTATTTAATCTGACCAGAAATTTTGTCACTGATGCATATTTTATATACCACCATGTCGGCCAATTTTTGGATTGGGTAATTCTGCACGATGATACGTCATTTCTGTAAACATTGGATCACATGTTGTTTTGGGCCAAAAATCCATTTTGTATCAAGAAAGAACGGTCGTATTTTAATTAAGAAAAGTGATATTCATAAACTGTACAAAAATATCCCACATTTCGACTCAAAATGCATATGAAAATGTGATTTCTAAATGTCAACATGAAGAGCCCCCTCCATGACCTTCTTAAACCTGTAACTCAGAAAATCCTATTTGCTAGGTATCTTTTAGAATCCTACAAGAAATACATTATTTGAAAGATGGAAATGTATACCTTAAAATAATTCTGCATTTTAATCCAAGTTTCCAATTTTGCAAGAAGTTGTCCCACATATACAAAATCGTCTGCTATCCAACGTGTTAACTTGTCGCTAAAACGAGATTCTCAAGAAATTCCTTGGCTTATAGTCTGTTTCTAAATTCTTTAATAATTTTTCCCCATAAACAAGACATTGTAAACACATTACACCCTATTCATTGTTGTTTCTCTTCCACATAATAGCTTATTTTTTATAAAATGTTGAACTTTACAATTTTTTTTGACAGATCGATTTAGTTGGCTTAATATCGCTTGCATTTATTGGCATTGTTACATTGAATTTTGTAAAACTAGCTATAAACCTGACCTAATTACTCTGCTGAACTGCTGACAGAAACAGTCCAAAGTAATGTATTTCATTTCTATAGCCCGATGGATAAATATTACATCTTTTCAAAGCTGTGCACAGAATAGGCCGACATATCACGAGTCATGAAAACACGGGGGGGAGGGGGGGTCCTGTGTGTCCAAAATTAATATTTTTAACAGAATATTCTGGTGATAATTGCCGCTTTTCAACTTGTAGGCATTGCAGTATTTTATTTTTGTCAATCGATCGTATTCGGTATGCTTTTTGTTTCAGTATTGGTTGCAGAAACGTTAGGAGTGCAGAAATGCCCGACAGCATTGTATGTGCTCAAGATTAAGACCTTTGAGCATTGTTTATTATAAAATATCAAATTTACAGTAACTCATTACTTGTGTTTTTAGAAACAATTTATTTAGTTATTTATTTATCTGAGAATTACATACCTGCTATAGCACAATTTTTTACTCCCGAATCCCCCAACATAGGTTGTGTTTCCAAACAAACAATTTCATTAATCTTAGAAAAGAAGGAAACAAACAGGGATAAAGAGACCTTTCTGGACTGCCATGATACATGCCAGTAACCTGTATAAACAGTAAACAACCCTGCTTTGTGCTTGTTTATAGTATTCTTGGGGCAATTTATATAATTGTTTGTCAGAGAGGTAATTAAACCATAAGGCAACTACAGTTTAACAGATTACTTAATTGTCTGACAGCAGCTAGTGAGAAGTCATGTTAAGTCATATGAAAACTGTTGTGGGAAAGCCTGTTTGGGTTGTTTGCATAGGTAGTGTATACTAAGTGGAATATGCCATTCTTTTGAAGTTAGGTAAATCAAAGAGATGCATGGAAGAGAACAAAAAGTATTACATATAACTGCCTTGAATGAGAATGTGTAAGCCATCTTTATTATGGTGTTCATGATCAGTGGTGACATTCCTTTGAAGTTGGATTTTATTCCATATATAAAATGCAAAACATGATCATTTGGATATTCAGAATAGTGTCAAAATCTAATTCATTTTTTAAGACAAAATGTCGAGATAAAGCTCCAATTCAGGGAAATATTAGCCATCTGCAAAGCAAGCAAAGCCCAGATAAATTAGAACTCCTGGTTGATGGAGTTTGACTTTATGAAGTGCAGCAATAAGAAGGAGCATTTTTTACTCTGTAGCCATAATTGAAACACCATATCAGGATTAGTCATTCTGGAGCATACATCAACACCACCCAGGATTGGGAGAAATGGATGAATGCAGAAATCAAACTCAAAAGTAACTAACCTGTTTAAACATTCAAACTAATGTGACAATCACACATTTGAAACTCCTTGCAGCAAAGCAAATGCAAAATGATCATTTTCTATGCTGAGAAAAATTCAACAAAACCTTCTGGACAAGTTTGAATGACAGTACCGTGTAATCTCTGGTGAGCACCCCCTGCCTCTCCCACTCACCTCCAAGTAAACGGTTGGCCCCCAAGTCTACTATTTTCTATTTGAAAGTATTAAATGCTTCAGAGAGAACATATATTTTATTTTATTTTATTTAAACTTCAATTTCCTGTTATTTTCTGTGGGCATATAGGAACTCAGCTAAAAGAATTATATTTTACATGGAGCATTCATATTTTTAAAGGGTTTTACTATATTTAAACTATAGTAGAGCATAAGGTATTTCAAGTAATATCTTCAGGATGCAGTTCTGGATCGGCCATGTTTGTTGATTGAGTCACTTAGGGAGGGAAAAGTATTCTAGGGTAGTTAATGATGTAATGATGGTGAGCTGGAGTATTCTATTGGATCAAATCAGGGTTCACTCTGATCAGATTCATTGTTGTCAGATTTATAATTACGAGTCTGTTGTTTTAGGAACTTTTCAGATTTCAACTCCAGACTTTTTTATTCAAAATATGGGCACCATTTTGTTGAAAAACATGTTAAATTTATGCTAAAAAATGTAATAACATAGGAATACTTGCAAGAATGGTATAAAACTTTTATGAAATTCTCTAGCATACATTGTCTAGAAAAATGGGAACCAAGATGTTTGCCTCATTTTATAAAATATTTTGTTTCATTATTTTCATTATGTGCAAGTGGGAAACTTTGAAAGAAATTATGAAACTATTTGCTTGATTTTTAATAATTCTATAAAGAATGATTACAACATTAATAATCACATTGCCATGCTAATTACAGCATGCTCCTGGGGTACCTAAGATCTTGGTTGGAAATCGATTACACCTGGCGTACAAACGACAGGTGAGTGAGATGGATGCCGAGGCCTATGCCTTGAAAAATGACATGGCTTTCTTCGAAGTTAGCCCACTGTGTGACTTCAATGTGACAGAATCCTTTGCTGAACTGTCACGTGTAGCACTAAAGAGAAATGGGATGCGAGACCGGGGACATAATAAAGGTAGATATTAAAGAAACATTTAGTTAATCTTTTCTTGATTTCTTTGCATTATCAAGGTTAGTCTGGTACCCACATAATATTATTACTGTTGTATTGGTCAGGACTTTTTGTAGATGAATATTTAAGTGGAGTTCATATCCTTTTTGTTCATGTCCAAATGCTGCAATGTGCTCTTTTTCTCAGTGCTGAAATAATAAAGAAATATGAGACTCAGGAATATATTTGAAGTCCAGTTCAGGAACTTCTTCCTCAGAGTGAACTTAGCTTGAAGGAGTATTGGAGAGTAGTCAGCATCCTTAAAAACCCAGCCACAGGGAAACTGAAGATTGAACTTTTTTGCAAGTTCAGCATGGTTGTCTTGTCAAATACTGATACAGAGAGGACTTTCTAAATACTTCACAAATACATGATTCAAGGGGAAATCTGGACCAGAAAACTTGAGAGCCTATTTAATGTGAAACTCAGTAATCAGAATGAATGTCATCAGTGATCACTCATCATTGATCTTATGAAGGAAATTGCAGTGTGTGTGTGTGTGTGTGATTTGGATTTTTAACATAGCTTTAACAATTTTTCAGTCATATCACTACAATGTCTGCGGTGAGTCAGTTTATAGTGACATCAAGCACTGGAGCAACATGCCGCAGACATGTAGCATCATGTCCCATCCATTCACATTATACTGACACCAGGCCGACCAGTCCTAACATAAACCTCTTAATGCTGAGCGTCTAGCGAGGCAGTTGTTAGTATAATTTTTACATGTCTGGTATGACTTGGCCCGGGTTCGAACCCGTGACCTCCCACATCCAAGGCAGACATTCTTACCAATAGGCCACTAGAGCAGATTGTGGATTGTATTTTTAAACAAATTTTTCAGTGTACTATGAGATGTACAACTTTACCTTTTTCATTTAATTGACAATTCATTGACTAATATTAATTTTATTATTCTTGCAACATTTTCCATCAGAATCTGAAAAGAATACATATTATATCGATAAAAAGATCTCCTGCATTTGAAGGCAATCTACTGATCAAAAGTTTTTAATCTTCTGGTTTGATGTCCATGTTGTGTCACATGTATGCAACAGGGTCCTGAAACGCAACCATGGTGTAAGCAATGGCACGAGTTACAGAGGGACCTCTGAAAATTTGAGAAGGGGATGCTGTCCTGGCTAGACATCAACAGCATAAAAAAGGGGTGGGGGAGGCCTGTTAAATGGTTTGGTACTCATTTCATAACTGTATTGCGAATAATTTTCAATTAAATCATTTTACTTTTTTTGGAAGCTAACCAGCCTTTGCAGGATCATTAAACACATTACTTCAGGAGGTTTCAAAACACATCTTGAAAATAATCTGTAATATGTCATTGCTTTTTGTATGTGAATGTGATCTGTTTGAGTGTTATTATTGATTCACAATGATACAAGATTTCCTTTTACCAAAAACTAGAGACATTTAATTTGTAAAACAACAGCCATCAAAGTTGAAACTCAATTTTAAATAAAATTAGTAGTATTCTATTAGTAAAATATGGATGCTGTGATTTCATTGCAAGTAATAGCGAAATTTCTGCTCAGCCTTGAGCTACTCAGAGTGCCAATTCAGAAAATTCGGAATTTAAGTAGACTACAAAATCTGGAACTCACTTCTCAACTATGAACTATATCTGTGATTCAGCTTTTCATTCGTGGAATAATCCTTTGCATTTGCTTCTCTTGCTATTGTTGATCACATCTGCAAATTAATATTAGCAACAACCAGTTAATTTTAAATACTTTGATTGTGTTACCTACATGATAATATTTATAACAGCATTAGCTTGTCAATTGAAATGAGCTGACCTGACACACAATGATGACTACCAGCTCCATTGTGGGTGGGATTTGTGCATGCCTTTTAACTATTTTTTTTTTTAAAATACTTTTCCACTCATTTTATTTGAATTTATACAAAAGATGTTATTAACATAATAATACAAAGTAGATTTACTTTTAATTGATTGCAACAGTACAGAAAACACTTCCATAAATCAGAGATCAAAATACAGTCTGCATTTAATTAGATTCTGAGAAATGCTTGCGGACATGGCAGTAATGGTAGATTGACACTTGACACATTTGAATACAAGAGGGCATATTGCATCTATGATGATTACACTGAAACCGAACTCAATGATAGAACTAAAACATGAATTTCACTTAAAAAACTTATTTAATTGGCTTTTTTTCTTAAAGTGCTGGTACTGGTATGCCTTACTGATATTTTCATGGATCAAAAGCTCATTGAATATTGTTACTGACAGTATACAGAGAAAATTTTTATATAGGAAACTTAAGAAAATATATAATTTCTTTTTAAAAGCTGCACAATTAGTTGTGTGGAATCAGATTTCTGGGCACTAACTGCCATTTTTTACAATAAAATGAGCAATGTATCTTAGTTTATTATACTGTTTCTGATCATCATTTTCTTCATCTTCAGCAGATGGGGGCCAATTGTTTTTGTATTTTCTAGAAGAAAAAGGATGGAATTCACACATGACGCCATGTTATAAGCAAGTTCGTTGAGTTATTTAGGGAGAAGTGTTCTGATAACACCTGTCTAAAGAAATGGTACTCTTTCAGTCTAACAATCTGTCACTTGAATTGACTGACACTGGCCTTTGGAGTTTAAATATTAAGTTCGTTGTGTATTATAATTTTGAAATCATAATTTGCTTTCATTTGGATGTGATTTAAGTAGTACATCCCAATTTCCATTTATTGAACTCAATAAAGCACATTTAATTTTCTGACAAGTATATCTGTGACTTTATTGTTTGCAGTGCTGTCACTACAGGAGCTGGCGTGTCGGACTATTGTTTCCAGCACAACCATATATGGTATAGAGCAACTTCCCCTACCACAAACACTTAAGTCTCATCTCAAGTCCTATGCTTTAACCAACAAAACCCGAGCTCGAATGCAGAGCTTCATGAACAAAGACAAAAGCAAAAAACACAAATACTTAAACCCATCAGACTCCCCACCTGCCAACTGTAGAAAGAGCTGCTGCATCAGCTAGCACAGGCTGTGAAATAGGACTGGTGACAGAGTGGAAAGGAGCATTCATTTTCAAAACTAGATGGAGGGATCCATTCCAGATTCTGTTTGGAAGACAACTACAGGGTTTCACAGAATGAGAGGAGCATTCCATTTCAAGATAATGAAGTTCATTCATTCAGGAGAAAGTGCATGTTGCCTTTACTTGTGTAGAAAGAGTCATTCCATGTATATTCCATGTGGATGAAATCTATATCATATCAGGTGAAACCTCTTGTTAGACGGTGAATTCATGAATAGAGAGCTTGTTTGCCATTTCATTAGACAAGTTAATCTTTGGCTGTCATTTATTTCTTCACCTCTTGTTCATACGTCAGGAAGAAATGAAGACTGTACTCTTGTATTGACCTGTTTACAAGGAATCTCATCTTGTATTAGATTAAGATTTAAAAGATTTTTTTTCTTTCTACAGTTGTATGAATCAGCCATTTTTTATGCAGTGATTGGTTAGTACATGTCAGTAAGACATATCTCTGTACTTCTAATTATGTTATCTTAATTCCTTTCTGATAGACTACTGAAATACAAACTTCTCATTTATAATGTTCAAATGAGAACACTTAATTTATTGTAAAATGTGACAAGAATTAATGTTTGCGATATTGTTTGGACTTCTTGTGTTCATTTTTAGTCAAGTGTTATTGCATGAACCATTTTTTGTGGTTGAAATTAGGCAACCTTATTAGACTCAATATCATGACTAATTATTTCAAAGTGTTTCTTTTTTTCAAAATATGTCATTTTTTACCCCCAGTGTTCTATGGCCTCATTGTATGGATCCTCAATAAAGAACCAAGGACCACCACTTTTCTGAAACAGAGAATTTGCTTTGAATGTAAGAAGATAATGGCAACTGATCGACTCTTTTTTTTTCTTCTTCACATGGGCCCCTAATTTTCCTGTTTGACCCAAATTTTTGGAGAATGAGGGTGCAGGACACAAATTGTTAAAGTCCAGCAGACAGCTTTGACATAAGTATGGTTCTTTCAAGGCCAGTGTAAAACTATTTACTAGTTACTATGATAGACCAACCTTACAAAATGAGAATTGTTGTAACAGTTACCTTTGTTGTGACAAGATGAACACATGAACAAGAGCAGTATCAAGACCAGAGTTGCATTTGCTTGACCTGTTCAAAACAGCTGCAAACTCATTACTCTAATTTTTTCTGTCTCATCATCCACTGCAAGTCAGGGAATGCAAATTAATTATTCATTAGAGAAAATCAAATGTTCTCGTAAACTTTTTACAAATACTTTGTGTTTGTTTTATAGGGCTTATATAGAACATTTAAAGGAGTACTATCCATCATTCCATGCAAGTAAAGTTCTGTTAGGTGGCCAGAAGAAAGAAATGGCCAGATTTAGGAATGGCAAGGAATGAAAGACTGTGAAACATATTGAGCTGCTGACAATTTGAAAGAAAATAAAAAAGGCCTGGGTCACATGTTTTGTACTGTAAATCAAGTTACTTGATCGTCTTTTTTGGTTCAGATATGCAGATTAGATTGATTCATGCTGCAGTACCCATAGTACGAGGAAATTCCATTTAGGAAGTGTCTCTTAGCCTAAGATCAAAAGATTGATTGAAGAAAAAAAAGAAATTTACACCAAATTTGTCTTAAGTTTTACTGATAATTGTCTGAGTATAAATCTTTAGAAATTATTGATAGCACTGTGACCAGTTGTAAATAGGCTGTTTCGGTTCAGTTCTCTGTGATAAGATATGATATAAACTTGACAGTAGGCCATATTCTAGTTCAAAATGTTTAGCTGACATAAGTGGCAAATCTTCTAAGAATCCACCATTCATTGCACTTGTATATATGCTGAACCATGATATACTGCAAAAGCATTCCTGGAAATCATAAGATTTGCAGTTTGAGTCTGGGACTGAATTTTTATTATCAGCCAGTCTGAAAGAGATTTCAAAAGCAGTATCATTTCAATTGTTTGAATGCAAAATCACAAGCTCAAACTGAACCAGAATAGTTGTATGGTTTGCAGGCCAGATCCATGCTGGTATTGTTCCTCTTTGGCCTCACCATGTACATAAAGTGACTGTGTACATTGTAGCATGTATATGACATAAGAAGCCTTGCAGTATTTTGCATGCTGATATTTCATCTCATTGTAAATGGAAAGTGCTCATTTTTTACTATAATGTCGGCTGAGTCTTTGTATGGTTGTGATCATCATATCATTCTTATATAACAATCATGAAACAATGTAGATCTTGGTTTTGGTGCTATTTTTCAACTGACTTAAGTTGATCAGCTGTATTTGTCTTGCTTTATTCCTTTTTGTAAAAAAAGAAAAATATGCTTGATCTACGCAATAAAATAAACTGTATTCTGAACAAGTATTATAAAATGAATTATCAGGCTAAGTTACTTTTCAAGGATGGTGGTCATTCACAGCCTTAAACAGTTGTCTCTGAAAGGGACAGAAATGGATGCAGATTTAATGTATTTGGAATTGAATTGATATACAGATGACCAAGACAAAGGTTACAAAGCTACTACTTAAATATCCATAGTAAAAGCCCACTGAAAGAGGCATTCAAGGGCTGTTCTAATAAAAATATACTTGGGACCCAGGGAAGGCACTTTCAATGTGGAATATTCACCAGATAGATGCAATTTAGAATTTTGTTTCATTTTCATATAAACTCGGAATAATGAGTGTACCCTGCTGTATTTTTTTAACTGCCTGTCCAGGTTACCACATATGTTTAAATGGAACATCCCTGGCATACAAAGTCTGTTTTAAGACTCTTTTTAACAGCATAGCTATGCTGCATTTTTTATATCACAGAACATGACTGGTTTTAAACATTTTCACATTGAATCAGATGATTATTGAACAGAAACTTTTGTGTGAACTTTTGACAAATTTTCAAAAATGCTGTTCATTGAGTTTAGTAATTTAGATGAATTTAGACCATTTGAGTTTAACTCTCATATTTGCTAACTGTCAGTGAGAATATATTGTTTCGGGTTACTAAATATAAATAATTTCCAACTGATGGATGAGTCATAAATTGTAAATCATTCATAGGGATTATATTTGAACATAATCTGAAATTCTGCTTTTCAACATTCCTAATTTGGTTACCTTTTGGGGTCATATTGAGAAGACGTAGGCTGGACTGTTGATTATACCCTATTTGAGTGCACATCTCGTTTTATTTTTTTATCCTTATAACCAAGGCTTGTGACTAATATTCCATAGTTTTACCAACTCTAGTTTTAAAAAAAATGCATTTCATGCACTCAGTACATAAAAACTATGTGTTTAACCTAGATAGTGCTGTAAATTTCATCATCAGTTCCTAAACATTTTATAAAAATATATTTTTTGCTATGACCCAAAAAAAATTTGAAAGCATTTAAGTTTATTAGTCAGTTTATTATTTTCACTGACCAGTAAAGGATGAAATGATAAAACTAAAAAATGTACATGTTCAGCATCACTGGCTGACTATTATACCCACATCCATCCATATACAGCAACAAGTTTCTTAGATCATCTGAAGATGGATACTTCAAGTTCATGTTTAGTTTATAAGGAATCAAGTTCAAAATAAAAATAAAAAAAATAAGAAGAAATGGTCAGCAACATAATTTGCTAATGGGCTTGTAAATCATGTTTCAATATTTTACATACAAGTCTTGTCATTTAAAGAAAGAAAATTTTATTAGAAGTCAATATATTCTGAAAACTGTGTTCACGTGTATAAACATATTTCTTGTCTGTTCATAGTGCTGGACAGCTTTGTGACTGCTAAAGGCAGATTTTGTGAAGAGTGTTTTATTCTAGATACTGCCTATTCTCTATCATGAAATTTGGGACCATTTTTTTCTCTACTAGCTTTGTTGTGTTCAGTCCATTTCATCACCTGTTTTTATGTGACTGTCTGGTTGATTCACTAAGTAGTTCTTGTATGGATCTAAAATGTTTAACTAATGTTGCAATAACAGTTTTATGTATATAAAGGCTTAATTTCTCTGGGTAAGCGGTTATTGTTACCCTTAAAAGGACTGCTATGTTTGTGAATAGCAACCTGATCGGTTGTTTTATATTTTTATGAACCATTACTGAATATTTAATTGAGCTTTAAAATTTTATGTATTGGTTTGTTTGAACATTAGTATTTATATTGATACATCACCAACTATACCCGTAATTGGACAAGAGTATGTGTGTTCTATGAAGCTAAATAATACAAGTCGCTGTGTTTGGTAATTAAAAAGAACATAATGTGATACAGTTTTGTAAATAGACATTGTAGTGGTAGACTTTAATGTCTACCATTAAAAATTTTCCAAAAGCAGTGCACTTGAAGGGCTTGTAGTCCCCATTTCAACAAGTTATGTTTAGCAAACAAGAAGACTGATCAGCTTGGTTGCTACTTTGTTGCAACACATACTTAGAAGTACCTGTTTTGTATGCCACAGTGCAGAGTGTATGTAATAAGAATCTCTGCTTATGTTTGTGATCTCAAACTTTTAGTCAAAACCACACTCAGCTGTGAGGCAGGATATAG
Organism: Megalonaias nervosa; assembly: GCA_016617855.1. Taxonomy (NCBI): domain Eukaryota; kingdom Metazoa; phylum Mollusca; class Bivalvia; order Unionida; family Unionidae; genus Megalonaias; species Megalonaias nervosa. The sequence goes on along the minus strand of JAECUM010039664.1, from coordinate 15,108 downwards.
TGTTAATCCCAAATGTAAGATTGTATTCACATTTACCTGGCCTGGAGATGGGAATGACTTGAACATAAAACATTTAATCAAAGGAAGTCAAACATATTTGTTAGGTTCTTTATTATTTGTTGTCACTGAGCATATTCAACTTGCACAATATATGTTGTAACATTCCTTTCATATATAGAACACTTAAACTGGAACTGTTATTGAATTAATCTAAATGACATATGAAAATTATAATCTGCACATAATCAGAGGTGCGGCTGACCTTTTGGAACTAGACTTAAATTACCAATATACATAATTTAATTCTGTCATCTTATATATCTCACTTGGACAAAAGAAATCAATATATTGTTCAAAAACTAGATCCTTTCTCCTTGCTTGATTGCCCATCTTCATGACTTTCACTTCTGTGGCATTACTTTACCAAGGATTTTTGGATTTCAACCAAAATTTGCATATGGATTGATACTAAGGAGACCTTGAATAGATTTAATTTTCACTGTTCCTTGTTATCATTTACAAGAGTTATGGCCCCTTATTGCCACTCCTCGTTTGCTTTCCACAGCATAACATTAGTAAGGAATCTTGGATTTCAACCATATTTATCATGCAGCTTTGAGACCTTGATTGAATTGGATTTATCATATGCGCTCACTTATAAGTCGAGTCTAACTGCAAACAACAAAGATCCTGATCTGCTGTAGCATAATGTACCTGCAGATTAGGGTCTATTCTGTTTGTTCTGCTGATTGCTCCTAAGAAACTGCACAGACCCAGATCTGCCAACGCATTATGCGATGGCAGATCTTGGTCAGTGCAGTTTGCAGTTGGTCTTGTAAATGAGTACACCTGGTACATAATGCCAAATCCTTATTTAGAGGAGTAATATCTCCCGATTGTCCATTCTCCAAACATTAATTTCACAACATACATTCCTCTGTTTAAGTCTTTGTTGGGCAAATTGTTGTGAGCAGGCTTTTTTTATGCAGAATTCGCTGATAGCTCAAGTTTAGCTTCAATTCACCATGCTGGAATTTGTAAGGTAAATATGCGAAACCACCATTCTGGTAAAAGAAGGCAAAAAGTATCAAATAGTTTTGGAATATGTGCTTCCTTATAAGTTTTCCAAGAATTTTTATGCTTTTATTTTTTTTTATTTTTTTTTTGCACTCATTTTTTTAATCCTTCGAAAGAAATTTTTTTATCACTAAGGTCTTTTATAAAGTTTCCACAGTGTTATTATCTGTTTAATGAAATGTCTGACATTGCAACTAGTAATCATGCTTCCCATCAACTATCGTTAATTCAGGCACTGCTAGATTTTGAAATAAAACGTTGTTAATTAGATCAAGAGGACAACAAACCCCTAGCCCAACTAGCCACAAATTATTCTTGGGCAAGTAAAATTTAATATGACTAGCCCATTGTTAACTAGAAAAATGAACTAAAATTTTAATTTAGAGCCTCTTTTCCCATCATCATCCTTGCCCAGCTTTTAGTCAAAAACCGGAATTATATCCCCTAGAAACTTTGATCCAGTTTGATCATTCACCAGTTCACAAAACCTGGATTTAAGAATCAAAATAATTTTTGTTGCTCCATGTTTTGTTAAGGTTTTTGCATTCTTTCCAGTGACCCTCATTTTTCATACTTTTTCTTAACTATTTTATCAGACTCCCAAATTTCTCTGCTTTTTTCAAAATGGTCTTGCTGTCCCTACTGTATTAAAAAGATTGTGTTGAAACTTAATTAAACACTGCATGAATGTCCATAATGAAGCAAAGTCAAGTATGGCCTCTACTATTTGGAGCTAGGTGTTGAAGATTGATATGCCTGTTTTGGTCGTTTCCCTATGTCTTGGACTTAAAATGAGAACAACAGAAAATATACACTGTAATTAATTAAAATTGATAGGAGTACCTAAGTTACATTATTATAATTACAAATAGTTACAAATATTTAATCAACTTCAAAGCAATTTTAACCTTTTTTAGTTCTAAAACATCACCTGAAAATGACAAGGATTTAGCATTTTAAACACATTTTGGAACAACCCCTATAAATGTACATAGAGCATGTCTTCACACAGTAGTGGTCATCTCTTCAGACCATAATATTACAGGTAACTGCAACTGCAGCTGTATGTTTAAGGTGACAATTCAAAACTGAATGTAAATCTTTTGGACATTGTCAAATTTTGGGACTTTTTTTTTTACTGAATATTTAAATTATTTTGTTCTAGTTGCAATTGATTAAAATGTTTTACCTGGTTGTAATTACAGTGATGAAATGTAGCTACTATTGTTTGCTGCAATTAATAACAATGTATAGTTTCTGCTGTGCTCATTGGAATAATTTGACAAAAATGGGCATATAACTTTTAAAAACATAGAGGCAACCTCGATTTAAAAGACAGCTAGAGTGTAAATAAGAGCATGATATGTTCAAGTTTACAAAGGTGGGTCTAGTAAAGGTTCTATTTTTTCAGTAATTTACATAATTTTAAATTATTTTCCTTTTTAATATATCCCTATTTGGGCCTACTCATTTCCTCCTTTTTTTTAAAAGTAGCCCGACTTTATCCCCACTTTGTAACAAAGGTTTGCTGGAAGGTCTGCCTTTACCATAGATACAGCAGGGACATATTTCATTTTGCTAGTCTGTCTATTGTGTACATATATACCTAGTCCAAGATTTCATTTGTGTGCAACTATTCACACATCTTTCCATGGGTTGTGTTAAAACCTGGACGAAGATATTTACATGGAGTCAGCATGCACATGTCATCATGTTCAGATGTATTTGTTGAATTGTGTCCCTTTATGGTTTCAAATGTGTATGTGTGTGTATGTATGTATATATATATATATATATATATATATATATATATATATATATATATATATATATACACATACACAGGGGTCACACTACCAGGCGAAGTGGGTGAAAAAGTTGCCTGAGAAATGTAATCTTTGCCTTCTTCTGTTAGGAAAGCGAAAACGACTTCGCCCTCATGATTTTTCAGACGTAAAATGGCTGTAGCTGATGACTTTTGATATGCCCCCCTTGCTGTAGCCATAAGTCCTGGTACGGTGGTAACCCAAATCGAATGTATTTATGTGATGTTGATGCCAATCAGCTTATGGCGACAAAAGAAATTCTTGCACATTTACATGCAAGTTTTAATAGCTAACTGACCATTAACCCTTTCTGGAGCAAGATATCACAGCTCGATTTCATGAAGTTGGGTCTACTGTACTATGAATCATAGTATGATGAAAATATACCAAATTCTGTTTTGAAATTTAAACAGCAGTATGCAAATAGTAATTTGCTTTTAAAAAATATGATCGGTGAAGACCATTTTCTAATTTATTTATTTTTATAAATGGAGATTTTAATGGCCGTATCTACATATTTTTTCTTTATAAAATCAGTTTGAACTCGTAAATGAACTTGCAATGGCGGACATCGCTGTGCATATGATATACCACTTCATTAAACTGTCTGTATTCGTAAATAATTGGGCAAATAGATTCAGGAAAATATATAACATAATCAAAACAAAGTTTAAATATTATGTGATAGGAGATTTAGCCTTAATATTTAATAATGTAGGTGAGAAACATGTGACAATCTCTGTTGTGGAATTCGTAATAATGCTGCAAGGTCAAGGTTGTTTTCTGACATAACGTAATTAATTTTCGTGAAAATGCGAAACAATATATATAATAGTGAAGCAAATACTTGTTAACCAATGCATATCATTATTGCCAGTAGGTAGACAAATAAGATAACCATAAATATAAAGTCCTATTAATGAATTTTTATAACGAAGCAAGAAAGTGAGTAGTTATATTAAGAAAAACCCTCTTTCTAAAAATAGATGCACTCGCATGGTGCAATACATGTTCTTGAATGTTTTGGCTGGGGGAAAAAAAGGGTCCAGTTTAGTTATATATCGACTTTAGTGCTTCATTGTGTTGTTTATGAATAGTTACAGTAAATGTTTTATCGGGAACAATGAAATCAGGATGAAGAGTATGGTTTGAAGTCATTTGTGCATTTATTCCTATGTACACGTATTAGGGGTTGTTTCAAAGGATGCTAGAAATTATTTTTTTTATTGCAATTTTACACAAAACTTGTAGAAAATAAAATAATTAAGTGGTAGTTTATTAAGCATTTTTACAAACTTGCAATTACAAGACTCTAATCTTGTTACTGCTGTCAGTTAAAATTAATTACAATGTATAGCTTCTGCTGTGTTTTTTAAGTCATATGGCCAAAATACACTGTATTTACCTCAATCCAAACACACATATACAAGTATGAATAGAATGGGTATGAATATAATAATTTTTATACACGTACAAAATGTGTTAATAATAAACATACAACACATATTTTTCAACTTAACAATAAGGCACTGCTTCAGACTGTTAAAAGCATACTGAGAAATAGAGCACATAATGCTTTGGTCTCACTTCTTCCTTTTTAGCTTCCACTTCTCCCTTTTCAGCTCCCACTTCTCCCTGTTCTGACCAAAAGGAGAAGTCACTTCTCCCTAAAATTTAAGTCTAGCTTGACCCCTGTATATATATATATATATATATATATATATATATATATATATATATATATATCTATTTTGGTGTGCAACTAGTGTCAGATTTTGATAAAGTTCCCTGAAACTTATGAACTTACGGCAGGCGTGATTGATGTGAAGTCAGCATGCGCTTATCATTCTGTAACTACACATTGATTCATTTTCTCAAAGTTATGCCTGTTTTTGGTCTTAAATACCTATATCTCTCAATAGATTGCCCTGATACTTGGTACACATTATTGACATCAGATAAACATGTTCTTTCATCCTGCTGTAGTGGTTTTTTTAATCCATTATCAATGTTCTTTTGCATGCACAGCTGTGTCCTGTGAACATGTTTAATTAACATTGCATAGCTGGCTGTTAATCCTTGCTAGATATATGCATAATTTCTTACATGTAGAAATATTTCTGGAGTTGCGTCTTCATTAGAATGAAACAAACACTGATGGCAGTTAGAGCATATCTCTGTTTTCTTGGGTCTTTCTTTCTTTTTGTCATTGTGAAATCAAAATCAAAACAGACAAGATCTGATTTAAATTAATACGAAAGATACAACGAAAATTTCATTTTATTGTTTCTGCATATAATGCTGCATTAGTTGCAACAATAGTAGGAAAATCCATATGCCATTAAACATTTTGGTCATTTTGAAAATGCTAACATTTTGCAGTTGTGTCTTTGGTTCAAAGTATGATGAATGCATTCGTTTTTGTTCGTTTAAAATAAGTTTCAGACATTTTCCTTGTTCTGTGATCTGTATAGAAACTGGTATTTAAAAGTATTTTTCACTTTCTTGTAAAGAAGTTCAGTGCTTTTCTGAGGAGAAAGAGGATATATTTCAGTTTGATATTTTGGTATGTGCAAACGATATGGGTCCTTTTTTTTTCTTTCAAGCCAGTCATTACATTGGGGGAGTGGGTTTCAGCTATAAAGGTACAGAATTAGGTTTTTGTCAAAGTTTCTAAGAACATGAATAGGTCTTTCACTGTCCACATGAGTTTATTATCTTAATGACCTGACTCAAATTAAACCCAATGGGCAAGATAAGAGAACTGCACAGAAATGTTTACATAAGAATTAATTAGGATCTGCTAGTTCATCAGTTGTTACATACGTGTAGTAAACTAAGTGTCTAACTTGAATATGCATACACATAATTATTTAAAATTGCTGTGATAAATGATTGTGTTGGAGATCTTGGATGACACATCTTTATCCAACATACTTGAAGTTATTTCCAGCAGATGCTTCCATTATTTACCTATTTATGGGAAAAGAATGAGAATTCACACAGATATTTCAGTGACCTCTTAACATTTGAAATGCATTATCACTGTTTGGTCATTCCTAATTCATTATCTCGCTTGAGTATTTCCTTTAATCAAAGAAAGATTTTATATGTTGATTCATTATGGACTTGTTCTGTGTTTCACATATTTGATTTAATTTGCTGCACTTTGTCACAACTGAATTGTTCACTCACTGATTTGTATTGATCTTATATATTGAATGTATTTTCCAGAAGCTGGTAATGATGATGAAGAACAACTTCTGCACATGTTGTATTTTTATTTAATTATAGACATATAATTTATTGTTGTATTTAAAATTTAGTATTAAATGCATGTTGTGTTTCCATTTAAAAGTATGAATAATTGTATAAGCGGATTCAGGATTCATTTAAGATACCATATATACTCCCTTATAAGACAAGTCCAACTACAAACTGCAAAGACCCAATCTGCCATCACATAATGCACCAGTAGATCTGGGTCTGTGTGACTTGTTAGGAGTAATCAGTATAAGAAACAACATTGACCCTGATATGCAGGTGCATTATGATATGGCAAATCAGGATCTATGTTGTTTGCAGTTAAGACTCGACTTATAAGGGAATATATACAGTAACTGTTGTATCTTAATTAGTTGGATTGCTTGATAGCTTAAATACATAAAGACAAATTAAATATAAAAACTCATTAAATATAATATCTCTGCTTTCAAAGTTGACATTTTTTTTTGTAATGCCAACAGTGTAAATATGCAGGAACTGTGTCAATTAAATGGTTGTTGTCCTGGAGAATGTGATTATCAACCTTTCATAATGCAGATGACCCCCTCTTCAAATTTTGATAGCGGACAAAGAGAAATAATGAGTAAAACAGTGTTATGTATTATAAAATGTGCCCATACATGCCATTAAAATGAGAATCCAATTCTACCAAGCAAGATATTGACATTATTTCTGCTCCCCTTGTTGTTGTATAAGGTAGTTCATTTCACACATGAAAGTTCAATAATGTTGAGGAATGTGTTAAATTTGTATGTTGGTTTATGTTATTTTGGATCAGGAGGAGGGTTGAAAGATTGTCTGTCAGCAAGTTTCTATAACAGCAGTTTTCATCAACCATTTTACATAAATTTTAGAAATTCATTTTGAAAAATTTGAAAATTACAGATCTGTCATTTAAGTTATTATGTCTTTTAAAGACATTAAGATATCATTGTATTTGAGGTAATAAAGGATCAGTCCTCTTTTGTTTGTTAACTTCTTTTCCCATATAACTTGCAGTCTGTTCGATTGTCTTATAATTATTCCAAAATACCTGTGGGTTGCTTCACGATTTCCAAATCCTAAAGTGTACTTGGTTATTTTGTTGGTCACCAGCCTTTATGCAGCTTTCTTTGCAGTATGCCTCATATTGAATATGGTCACATTGACCACAAAATAGCAACTTTCCAGCTTTCATTCCAGTGTTCCCCAAAATTTTGACATCACATACATGTATTCATTCAGCCTTGACATTTTGAAACAAATCTCAGACTGTACAATATAAAGCCTGTCAAGATCACATATCAGCTAGTACATAGACTGTACAATATAAAGCCTGTCAACATCCCATATCAGCTGTATTCATTCAACCCTAATATTTTCAAAGAAGCCTTAGACTGCAGTATAAAGCCTGTGAACATCCCGTATCAGCCAGTATGTAGACTGTACAAAATAAAGCCAGTCAACATCCCATATCAGCCAGTATGTAAACTGTACAAAATAAAGTCAGTCAACATCCCATATTAGCCAGTATGTAAACTGTACAGTATAAATCCTGTCAACATCCCGTATAAGCTAGTATGTAAAAATTGCATGCAATGATATAAATTTGTAGATACCATATTCTAAATACATTATTGTTTGTAAATCTGTTTACATATTTGTGAAACTGTGAATGAATAAAAATTTGAAAAAATAATTTTGTTCTTTTTATACATTCTATCTTAAAAGACGTTAAGAATTACTCTAATCCATCAGTCCATATGTCAAATTAAGTTTTTTGTTTTGGTCAGTGTGTTTTCCACCCACCCCCACCAGCACAAAGGGTGGAAGACATTTTTTTCTTCAAATAACAGTCAAGGATATATTCAGTATAATATCGTATGTGTCAGTAATCTGCATCATTGACATGAGTTTCGCAAGAGATTTGTTGTTCAGTGTGAATACGAGCTGGAAAGGAGAAGAGGAGATGGAGAAGAGGAAAATCACTGGACTTATTGTTGATATAATGGTTTTACCTGTTTAACAAGGAATAGCCTCTCAAGTAAATGGACAATTGAAATATTTTATTTTTTTACCTCCTCTCAGAAACTTGTATAATCCCACAAGAGGATATCAGAAACACCAACCTATTCACACAAGCGAACCACACATATGCATTGACACATAGTTACCATATGAACAAATGTACCGGTACAGACAAACCATACCTTTGCACTGACACATAGTTACCATGTGAACAAATGTACTGAGACGTTTGGTGAATTTCAACTATGTAGTTCAGGAAGAGAGGTCACAATGGGCAGATGAATGTCGTCACATTATCATCCGTTCTATTGGGTTTTTTTTTTTTTAAATCGTTGGCATTAAACCACACTGAATCCCTCAAACTGGACCAAGTTTATTCGCACCGTTGAGATGCACTGTTTTCTCCCAATAATCTTGTAAAACGGGGGAGAAAAAATGTGCATGTGTGTAGAGTACTTTCACAAACAAAATACCAAGGCTAGCTGTATGTATTTTGCTTTCCCGTAAGACTGGTCATTATCTTGGATACAGTCGGAAGTATTCATTTCTCTATTTTAACGTAGAAACTGTAAATATGATTAAGTCTCTGATCTTGAGCTGCTTGTGTGGTGAGCAAGAGTGGAAGCTATCAACTGATTATCCAGGAGAAGTCCAGATTTATGGAATAGAGGGTTAAGGCTAACCCTAACATTAACTCGTTATGTTTTATTTTAATGATTCAGTAGTATACAAAAAGCGAGGGCAAGCACTCTTGTAAATGTGTGTGTGTGTGTGTGTGTGATTTGGATTTTTAACGTAGCTTTAACAATATTTCGGTCATATCGCTACGATGTCTGCAGTGTGGCCGTTTATAGTGACGCCAAGCACTGGGGTAACATGCCTCAGCCATGCAGCATGATGTCCCCACCCAGTCACATTATCCTGACACCAGGCCGGTCAGTCCTAACACTAACCTCTTAATGCTGAGCTCCAAGCGAGGCAGCTGCTTGTGCTATTGTTATAAATCTTTGGTGTGACTCGGCCGGGATTCCAACCCGTGACCTCCCGCATCTGAGGCGGACGCTCTAAGCACTTAGGCCACCGGAGCGATCTTTGGTCATTACGTCTAATTATACTTTAAATGAACCAAACTGACGAAATTTTCGACTTATGACCTTTAAATTCGGATTATGTCATTCATAAACTTGTACGAATATTGACGATGCGATGTAAAATCGATACTCATTGAAATTTATTTTAAAGGTGTTTAGTGGCGTAGGACACACACAAGCAAGGGGGTAGTAGAATTTCTTGCTACGCCACTGAAGGCATTACTACTCTATATTAAGATCCTCAAATACTTTATCTATTTACTTGTAATGAAATCCAGTGCAATAGTTATAGGTTTAAATATTCCAATATTATTTTATCTGTGTTAGGCACAAACTTGGACGCAACAGGTCAACAAGTCACCATAAGTTACGTTTCATTTTCTGAAAATAGTTGCAGTGGAATAAATGACTGGAATTTGACGTCCTGCTTTCTACTGAATACATGTAACATTTTTCAATGGCTAGCTAATCTCCAAGAAATACAAGGAGAAAACAGCATTATCGATTTTCTTAGGTACTGCAATAGAATACAATAATAGCTGAGTGGCTGAATAATTATTATTATAGTGATACCTTAAATCAATCTCTAATTTTATTAACTTACGTTCCTACTTAAATTGTGTCTATTCATCTTCCGTAGTTCTTTTCTAGCTGGAAAATGTAAAGTTGAATTTTTTTTTGTCTAACTTTGCATTGTTATTAGTTGAGCCATTAAAGAAGTCCTTTTGTAATTAACAATACTGAACTTCAGTGCTTTAGATATTAAACAAATTAGATATTTAACTTGTGTCACAAATTTATGCAAAATTCTATTTTTCTACTGTCTCTGGTTTGTCAATCTATGGGATCAGCCATCTCTAGACTTAAGGTGCACATGACAAGTTCCAACAAACTTTCTTTTAGATGATTTGAAAGGGATGTCACCGTGGGTTTATTTTACCTTGACTTGTACCTTTTGCGTTCATTTGATGTATTATTCCTTTGACTCAAAGACCAAACAGACCAATTACATTTCCACACTGTAGTGAATTAAATGACTAGAGTATGCAGGTGTTCTCAATTTATATTGAGCCACTCGGCAATATGATGTCATTGACTGTTTATTCAAGATTTTACATACCAAATTAGGACAGGAAAAAAAACGAAAATAGAAGAGGAATGTTTGACAGGATTGAATATTTAATGGTGCACAGAGATAAGCGAAAGTGTATGTGGGGTCAGACCAAGATAAAATGTTTCCAGTTTGGTGTGGAGCCAAGTAGTTCTATCTGAATTTAGTGGTGTTGTTTGGCAGTGACTTTCACTATGAAATATTCATGCAGCGACTGATTTTTATCATGGAAATATTGGGAAGGAGTCATTCTTTGTTTTGAGATGCCTTTTATTGCGGTTGTGAGAGCAGTGTTGTGGAAGTGCACAGGTAAAGAAAGTATGAAATATGGTCAGGAACTATGTTTTCATTGACCCGGAAATAAAATCATGACTCCAGAGGTTTTGATGAAATGTCATTCAAAAAAGTGCATGGTAAAACTTGACAAGTTTTAATGTAAGAATGTACTATATTGGCAGTGTCTTCGCAAGGAATCTTCGTGTCACTGGAACGTTGGTCTGCGTTGAGCTTCGAGACCCCATTTTCGTACCACGTAAATTTTAAAGACTATTCGCACAGCTGTCGTGTACACACTGCTACACAGGACCTCGTGACAAACGAAATTTAGAGTATCGGTTTATAGATAAAGGGATGGGGGTAGGTGTCAAAACCTTTAATGACATTGTTGTTATAGGTTTTCCTTCACACCCATCCATCCATGCATTGACCGCAATCCTTAATTGCATTGGTAACGAACGACTTAAAATGAAGGATTTGCAACACAGTACCAGTCTTAATAAGAATTACTTGCAAAAGTGGTGCTCAGCAGCGAAAATGAAAATATTTTTATATAAGAAATGTCTAAAATCATGATTTTCTGACATTTTAATCCTAACATACGACAAATGAACACAAAACATACAAAAGACTAGACTGCTGTGTGGATTAGGCTAGTTATTCCTGCGATTACTACACAGTCGCATATCATGTACATGCAACCATACGAATAGCTTTACGTAAATTATGGGGGGGCCCCGAGTGGCCAAGTGGTCTAAAGCGCTCACCGTTACGGATCACTGCCGTCTCACCTTTGTCTGCGTGGGTTCGAGTCTCGGGCTCGGCCAATGTGGGTACGTGAGAAAGCTTGCTAGTAGCTTCTCGTGGGTCGGTAGTTCTTTCTGGGGGTTTTCCGGGTTCTTCCTCCACCATTGATACTGGCCGCCATGTATTGCCCATCTTGTGCTGAAAAATGGCGTTAGACCATAAAACAACAACGTAAATTATGTATGCGGTGGCCGTGCTAACAGTCTTCCCCAGTAAAGGTACACTATAGCCGTGCGAATAGCCTCGGCTTGAATAGGTATCAGCTAGTCCTACAATGTAAGCCCCAGGTGGGTGATGGGTCTTACCGCCTAACTAGCGGCGCTGTGTAGCGTGTTTTGATGTCGACTAACAGTGTAACGAAAGTCAAATTTCCAGGAATATCACACACAACTGGCAACCAATAACGACGCTTTTCTACAAAATAAAGTTATAATGTTTTTGTCAGACTTTACTTACCCTGTTGTCTTTTCTCTAATAAATTCAAATTCTCATAAAAGAAATGGACCTGTTTTCAAGTTTCATTGGCCTACATTTCAGTTGGCTAGAAAGCGATGAAAGCCGGGAATTCCGAAATCGGGTTAGGTTGAAATATTATTCTTTAACGAAACGAATAAACAAATATATTATGCCTATTGGAACTATAAGTAACGTTTCGTTTCATTCAAGAAACATATCCCCCACATGAACCCACTTAAACATACTTCGGCATACCTCGATTACCGTCGCATTGCAACAAATTCAAATGTATGTCAACGGAACATGAAAATGCATCCATTTGCTTGTGTCATATTTTGATTCCACCAGGATAAAGACAGCACAGTAATTATATTAATTACACATAAATTAGTGGAAGAGTGTCGATATAGCCTGCCAAGTGTGTGAGATATTCCTGAAACTTTGACTACTCGTTCCGATGTCAATGACATCGGAACAGGCTATGCAAGGCCATTATTTGGGCTGTAAGACGTAGCACAAACAAAAAACAACATGTGCTATGTCTTATACCGTAGGACTAGGTATCAGACTGTTTAGAGACATAAAGGTTTTCTTTAATGGGTTACCAATAACGAAGCTAGTAAAAACATATAAAACACATCAGGATAATGAAAGGACCGTTTTCTATGCCGTCTAATAAATTTTAAGTACTCCCGTTAAAGATCCTCAGAGACCATCAATATACAATTTAGATGGATGCCTTAACTGGTTTAATAGATGTTCTGTGAAAATAGAGAACATCAAAAAAATTGAGAACGAATTTGATGTGTCTGTACTTTCGTATCAAATACAGGAAGAGGGAGACAACGATATGAGATAAACTAAATCAAACCGGTTAGCTGAACTGTTGCAAAGATGGGCAGCATATTAACATATTTATTATATTCTCTTTAATCTATACTACGAAGCTTCAGTGCAGTGGTCTTAATAAATACAAAGGTGGACGGTACCGTTACTTTAGAATAAAAGATTTAGCAAAATTGTTGCCATCACAGATAAATATGTATAACGGAGACAAACACACACACACACACACACACACACACACGTGTGTAAAACAATTTATGAACTTCTCTTCAATACACCTGAAAAAGGCTCAGTTGTCAAATTGAAATACTATTACCATCGGTTACAAGTTCCTATATGTTGTTTATTGTGATTTGAAAGTATCGCCATGCCCCAAATACAACATTGTAGCACTTTGTTTGGCTGTGCATTAATCAATTATCTTCTGATTGTTGTAGCAAAGCGATGTTGTTGCCACGTAGCAAAGTTGTGATAGTGACCGTGTGAGAACTGTTTCTGTGTAGCTGTATAATTTGTAAGACCTATTCAAAAGATGTAATTAATTAATTTCTAATCAGAAAAGACCACTTTACGTTCTCCAGTAATTCAAAATCTATAGAATCACGGTACATAGTAGATGTACTTGAGTTTTGTTTTGCCCTAAACGTCGACTGTTTCAGCGAATGATGTGGCACGATGCTAAATGTGGAACTGTCAAAATGAAAATAAAATTGCACGTCCGTGAGACTTTGAAGGAATATCAACTGAAGACAAACTGTTTTATAGCATACGATTTATTCTAAGCATGAGCATTTATGAGAGGTAAATAATGGAATTCAGAATTCAAATATTAAATAACAGTACAATAGTATCATTGTACTGCATGTTAATTTAATGCAGCAGTTACCTAAACATTTGCACAAATATTTAGAGATGAAAATATACTGCTCTGAGAGAAACTTTTTCACATACGAGTAGCCCAAAAAATCATTTTGATAACTATGTGTGTGTGTGTGTGTGTGATTTGGATTGTTAACGTAACTTTAACAATTTTCAGTCATATCGCTACGATGTCTGCAGCGTGGCAGTTTATAGTGACGTCGAGCACTGGGGCAACATGCCACAGACATGTAGCATCATGTTCCAACCAGTCCCATTATCCTGACACCAGGCCGACCAGTCCTAATACTAACCTCTTAATGCTGAGCTCCAAGCGAGGAAGCTGCTTGTACAAAATTTTTAAGTTTTTGGTATGACTCGGCCGGGGTTCGAACCCCCTAACCATTTTTAGGCCACCGGAGCGGTCTTTTTATAACTGCACTTTAACATTTGACAACTGATAACGATGCCCCTGTTAATAGACACAGAGCAAAGTGCGATAAGAAATTCTGGCGGAATGAGCTTAATTAGGCGGTTTGGATGATTACAGCTAGATACGTTATGTCTTACTGGCATTTAACGGATCTAAGTGCACCAGAGTTGTTAAAATCGGTGTACAGGCTTTGTGTTTACTTTCAAGTATGAAAATTCTTGTGTGGAAGTGCAGTGTCATTGCTTGAAGAACACAATTTGAATGCAACCAAACACAGCATAGATTTGAAACAATTTAATAGATAAAAACACGAATGTAGATACATTAATGATAACACTGTTCATAGAGAAAGAAAGGATCCTACAGAGATTGGCAGAACACTTCAGCAACATCCTGAATTATCAATCATCTATCACTGAGGCAGCAACTGAACCACTGTACCAAGTGGAGATCAACATATCACTTGACCTGCTATCAAATGGCAAACTGCGCGCAAACTTTGAGTAGCACAGATGCATCAATCTGCAATCAAAACAAAGTATACAACGTCAATGTTTTACCGACCTACTGTGTGCATACGAAACCTGGACGATGTGCAGATGCCATGCCAAGAGGCTAAACTATTTTTACATGTTCTGCCTGAAAGCAGACCACAGCACCGTGTTGTGATTTCAAGGGCGATTGTGAAAGTTCTTGCCAATAAGACCAACCCCTGCAATGCCGGTGCCCAGAGACACGGCCATTAATGATGTGTCATTTATTTATTGCATGCTGTTTCTTTTTTGTTTTTATTTTAGTTATTTATTTTATTTATTTATTTGGTCGTATAATGTATAAATCGTGCTGCTATTCAATCTCCACCATAGGGAGGAACCCTCAGGTGAAATTCACGTGTGTCTTAGAGTGTCGGGGTAGATTGACATCATAATTACTCTGTGCGCATCGTGGTATGAGCATATGATTGATCTGGTGTGATAGGGTGTTATCTCCCCTGCCGACACTTGTCCCTAAGCTGTTGCCATAGCTTAATGGCAA